>JXTB01000220.1:380443-392511 GCA_002914805.1 Parasponia andersonii | reverse complement strand
CAAAACTAGTATTAAAGACTTCTAGATGCCTAATATGCAATTAGAACATAATTATTATTGGCTTAATATGCATGTGAGAATCTTGGGCACCACAGTTTGTAATAAAAATAACTGTATGGGGATTTTTAGACTGGTTTATACTACATGTAGCATAGGATCACATATGAGCACTAGTTTAGCATCACGGAAGAGTACAAGTGGCTATGAGCTTACAATCGGCGCAAGTCCGTAAACCTGCAAGAGGACCTTATTAGGTGGTTGTGACCCCACCTTCGGTGAAAACTCGTAAACTTTTGCAGGATATTCCCTAGGACACATAATCATGTAGTTCAGGTTAGAATATCATTTCACACAATGTGAAAGTTACTCTGGCTTGTGATGGAAGATGAAAGCTCTTGACTCTGAGTGATTTATGATATGTATTGTATGATTTTTCAATACACAGTTTATGTTACATATTCATGTGATTATATTATTAAGTTTTGGAACTTATATATATATATATATATATGGTTTATACACTTGTTTATGAACAACTAATCATGCAGGGTTTTCTAAATGAAAATCTGTTTATAAAAAAAAGTAATTGATTTTGTATTGGGCATAGTCATACTCACCCTTTTTTTTCCCATCTCAGGTGATATGAAGCATTTTGGAAGTCAGCAGTAGTTTGGATAAGAGATTAGTTGTTTATGTTGTTTTTCTTAGTAATACTAGAAGATCAAGTATAGTTATATAATAAATAATAGAACTTGATTAGTGTGTAGCTAAGTTCAGAAATTTGTATTTTCTGTTTGTAAAACCTTATTTGTTATTTCAGTACTTTGTGATGATGGTGATGTATAACTCGAAATATTCTAGTGGTATCTGCATAATTATGGGTCGTGGTTCACTTGTTGAAAATACATTTTTGTAAAATAAATAATTAAGGTTTACTTAGACGATTTCATAAAATATTTAAGAATTTCGTAATTAAGAAAATTCTAATTCTACCACTAGACTAGAGTTTGGTTGTGAGAATCTTCATTTCCCTTCTTGTTATTATTACTGTTGATGTCAAACCTTCACCTCTAAACTAGAGACAAAAATGGCGGGCCATCGATAGCCCTGTGCCCAACAGATTTAGTACAATCGCATCGACGGGTAAAAATCTGCTCAAATTCAAATCCGAAATCTGAAATTGTTGAGGTTAGCGGTGTTGCTTGGGGGTGGTGCTTAGTGGTGGTGGTGTTGATGGGATGATGACAATGGGTTTCAGAGTTGGGACAATATAGACGAGAATATGGCCGCCGTCTTGAGATTTATTGTTTAGAGAAGCAATGGCAGAGTAGAAAAAAAGATTCAAGGAAGAAGACGACGACGAAGATAAATATAGGGTTTTCAGTGGGCTTATGGAGAAATTGGCGTTCAAATTCTTATGAGTGCATTGGTAATTTTTAAGATTTTTGCTTCTATAAGCTTTGAATTCTGGATTGTGCTTGTATATAATCTCAATCTCTTGCCATTTATCTTGTGTTGAATGGATGAAATATTTTTCTTGTGTTTAATTTCAAGGATATGGCATGATTAGCGTTATTCACGTAGGAAAAATGTATATACCGTTGAGCATGATTTATATGACGGTGTAATTGTAGATGCTTGCTCTAAAATATCGATTTTGATGATAAGAGAAGTACAGTGTACGATTCAATCTTTCTTTATTTTTTTCCATTTTTTTTAGATTTTAAATAAAATTTTAAAGCAATAAAAAAAATTAAATCCTAACGAAGAAACAAATTAAAAGTTATTATCAGGAAAGTATTTTGTCTAATATATTTTTAATGACTTAAAGAGGGGTAATCTGTCTTTTTACTATTTGAATGGCATTAGAGAGGGAACAAATTTTCAAAGATTTTAAATGTTAAGGTATTAATTTGTAAAATTTAAAGGTGAGGTTTGTTTTTGTAAAAAATGCAAATTTGTAGGTATTTTGTTGTCATTAACCCGTATGTTGCTCATTCACCACGGGCAATGCCTGCTGTAGAAAGTTACCCAGTTTCCACAACCGCCTAAATCCACAACAGGCTTTAGCCCGTTGTTAATTGCTTTTTATCCCGGCAAAGGCCTATTGTTAAAGGGCTTGATTCTTGTAGTATTTATCAAAAGCTGTGATATCCTGAAATTATGTATGACACCCAACTCCTTACCTAGTTAAAAGAGCTAATAAGAAATTAATTGCATATTATTTTATATAATGCCCCATGTGAATATGATTTTTAGTACTTATCTTATCAATTTATTTTAATTATTAATCTTTGCTTACTAAATAATTTCATAGTGAAATGCTCCAGAAATGCTCTTTGGTACAAGTATGACGTGTTTTTAGTTGATCGGTTATAATTATAGGCATGATTCTAATCGTTAATACCCTTTTTTCTAAATTAATTTTGATATGCATTAGGACATAAAATAAAGTGTATCGAGTGTATTTCTAGTACCTTGCAAATCGTGTAACTCATCAAACTTTGGTCTGGTACTTATCTGTATTATTATTATTACTATTAATTCATTTTTATGATTTATTATATTATTTTCTTTATAACGAAAAGTAAATGAGGTGGAATTGTGTAGAAACCGACTTGGTGATGTCGGCAAGACCTTGGAGCATTAACCGTACTATTTATTATGGTCTTGTACACTCATGAACGAAACAGAAAGAATTGCTCCCTTTCCATGTTTATTCTCTCAGCTCCATCTTTTTAACCTTGTATAAAAGTCATCTATATACTAATTGTTAGTCAAGAATAAGTACGATAAAGGACATCTATATACTTATTGTTAGTCAAGAATAAGTACGATAAAGGACCTACCATCTTGCACTTTTCCTTTAATCTTGAAGGTAATTCTTATACTGTATATTGTAGTAGTTATTAATTAAAATACTTATAAACACTTTAGTGCTTATTTATTAAGTAGTTTAGGATTTACGTTTTTTTACAGCCATATGTATTTATATATATATTGTCTTTATTCTTACTGTCGGTATAAGGTATACATAAAATTTCTTTTGTGATTGAGATTTCTTAATTAGTTGCTTTGCTCAGTGGCTATTTAGTCATAAAGAAATCAGTTTTAAATCAAATCTAATGATTAAAAAAAAAAAGAAGATATCTTTAAGCATGCTAATTTGGCCGTTTCTATTTTACTAGTTTCCAAGTACACTATTATTGCACATTCATTGACTGTTAGCAATAAATTTGAGGTTTATTATTTAAAAATAAATATTTTGGTTGCTGGAATACTTGGAATAAAGTGAGGTTTGCTAGATTAATAATTAAAATAGATTGATAAGATAGGTACTAAAAATCATATTCACATGGGGCACAATATAAAATAATATGCAATTAATTTCTTATTGGCTCTTTTAACTAGGTGAGGAGTTGGGTGTCTTCTTTTTATTGTACTATGGTGTAAGCATGAGATATTCCTTGTTTAATATTTTCGGATTCATAAATTTGACTAGAGCAATGTGTTGGTGTTCTTAAGCTAGAAGAAATGATGTCTAACTAAAAATAATAATAATAATAATAAAATAATATAAAAATAAAATAAAATATTTCTTTTAGTCCAAGTTTGAAATGTAAATTTATCTATCATTGTGTGCTTAATGATTATAGAAATCTACCCTCTAAATAATAATAATAGGAGCACATCAACTGTACCAAGAGCGAAGAGCATTTCACATAAAAAGAAAATCCAAAGAAGCTCAAGATTGAGGTAAGTAACGTCACACCTGCAACGTAAGAAATTCTTTATTATGTGAATTTATGGATAAAGAATCTATGGATATGTGTACATACATAATTGTCATTCAGTTTTGCATGAGACATGAACACGTGGTGTATTTATATTGTCTGACAAATATCGATGAATAGGGTGTGGCAGGCCAGCACCCAAATATATGATATGGTTCCTTCGGGAACACTTTGGTCCTATCAGGAACACTATGGTTCCTACGGGAACAATTTGACGGCGGTATGGAGTGGACCTCTGCTGTACACAGAGAGGATTTTCTGGGGCTCGAGACCTCCATATAGCTCATGATATGTTATACGTTCTCTGAGTGACTCAGTATGCAATTCACGGTCTTATCAGGAAATGTAATATACACAGGGATCCTAATCATATAAATATTTGTTCTCTGTCATGTGCACTTTGCATCTGCATATGTTACTTACTGAGTTTTATACTCATTAATATTCTTACATTGTAGAAGGTAGGGATAATATGTGAGTTGGAGGAGCGCCGACTTTCCGACCATGGCTTGTATATATGAGCATTTTGACACTGTGGTTTTCTAGTAGACGATTTTGTACCTATTTTGTGTGTGTACATTATGTAAATTTCATGAGAGGCCTACTTTGAGAGGGTGTATATATGTATATAATGCAGTATGTATAATTATGAGTGGAGTTTTCCTTTTCTTCTAGAAAGTTTAAAAGTTTTAAATTTTCTCCTATTTTATCAGTTCTAAGTCGAGTAGTGTCTCCTGATTTCACTAAATAGTTATACAAATACCCTTACATACGTGTGTGGAATCAGGAGATGTTACAAAAGAAAATACATGAACAGCACTCAACTAAAGCCATCCTTGTTGAAATTTTCCCTATTTCAAACATGATGGAAGACATGCAAGAGGACAAGAAGAAAAGTTAATGCAAAATCAAGGCAATTAAGTATGGGGTGCATTGATGGATTCTCTTTCTTGTTAGTTATCTAATTTAGTCATTTATCAATGGACAAGTGTGTTTATATTAATTAAGACTGCTAATATATTCCCCTATCCACTTTCCTCTTGATTTTGATCTAGGCGAATTTCAACATTCGTTCTTCCCAAACCATAGCAACATGCTATGCAAGTGTTGATTCCTTGATTATGTCAACTTCGGTTATTAATTACCCTTTGTTTTCGTGTAGCGAAATAATCATTTATTTTATTATAAACACAATAATAAAAAAAGAGGCACTACTAAAAATGTGTACTATCACGGAGCGTGTACGGAAGCGCCGTGATAATTGATTAACTATCACGGCGCTTAATAAGCACCGTGATAAATGGAGAAATATCACGGTGCTTAAAAAGCGTCGTGGTATACAATCTTTAACAGCACCTAATGGGTACCGTTGAATATAACTTTCACGGCGCCTATAAGGCACCGTGATACATATGTACCACGGTGCTTTTTAGGCGCCGTGGTATTTAACTTTCACGGTGCCCATTAAGCGCCATGATATACTTTTCTCGGAGCCCATATGGTGCCGAGGAAGGGCCCTATATAAAGGATGTAAAAAAACGAGGCCATATCACTTTTCCTTCTTACTTTTCTCACCCTTTTCCCTCTTCACTTCCAGCCGTGGCCAGTGCCCTTCCACTATTTTCACCATTTTTTCTGGTAAACAAGGTATGTTTAAGCTTTTAAACTCGTTTTTGTCACTAAAATTAGATTACTCATTGTCTTAACCATGATTTTGACCAATTATTTTGTAGAAATTTCATGTTTTAGGTTATATTTGAAAGAGTTTATATTTGTTTATGCTTAATATCCGCCTTTTAATTGTGTGTTCCGGAGCTTGAGAAATTATTTATTACTAATGAAATTAATATACTTTTAACTAAAGATGACTTTATTTGATGGCATCATTTGAATATAACTGCTGAGTAGTATTGGTGTCGTGTGAAAGGGACTTTACATGCATTGCATTTTAGGGATTATAGTTTGATACAAAATGTAGACATTTCTGGCTACTCCAAGTCTCCAAATATGATGATTTTGAATTTCTTTTCTCTCTTTCTTCCTAAAAGTACGATGGTTTGACATGTTGAGAAGTCATTTTTAAGTAGGAGTACTGTTCAAAAAAACCACCAAAAATCGTGAAAATCGTCTAATTTAGTTCAAACCTTCCAATTCATGTTAGGTTATACTTTTTAATTTCCATGCATCCTTAGTGTCAATTAAACCAAATTTATGCAATTTTGATTGAATATTTTGTAACTTTTTAGAAATTTACATATTCAATGTTTAATTTAAAGTATTAAGGATTATAGATGTTTAATTTAATTTATCATTTTAATTTGCGTATAGGTTTTAGTAGAAGTTAGAGTAATGAGATTACTTGTGAATTAGCTAACTGAGCAAACTGAGGTATGTTTTCTCAAATTTTTTTCTTTTATTGACTTATGCATGTCACTTTCACATTGGTTTTATCTTATTATTTTGGAAAATTTAAACTAGATGAGATATGACATCATATAGGAAATTGTATGTTGTGGTGATATGATGATGTTATAATTATGTGGGATTGGTTGAGTTATTATTTTGTCATATGTTATATTTGGTTGATTGACAAATTGTTTATAACAAATGAGACTATTTAAGAATAAATTAAGTTCTGAATTTGGTAGTACTTAGAAATATAAGAATAATTTGAAATGAGTGTTAATTTATAATTAGTAGTTTAGTTACTCAATTGGTTAATGCTAGAAATAGGGGAGATTATGTACAATTTTTTATGGTTCTCAATTGAATTAGTTAGTTTTTTATATCAGTTGTTTATTTTTTATTTTTTTTTTCAATTATGCTTAGAATGGATAAGGAATGGATATTGGCGGATAGACTATCGACTGAATATAGAAAGAGAATTGATAGCTTTTTGGAGTTTACTATTGAAAATGTCAAAGATTCCAATTTAATTCCATGTCTGTCAATTAAATGTGGAAATTTGCAAAAGATAGGCGTTAAAAAGATAAAATAACACTTATATTTCAATGGAATAGATCAAAGTTATAAACAATAGATTTGGCATAGTGAAAAGGTTCCAATTACCGGATGTTCGTCAAAGAAGAGTATAAGAGATGATTATTAGTTAGATTTAAATGATGATCTTTTTGAAATGATTGATGATGCACAATATGAAACAGATATAGATCCTATTAAGTTTCAATCATTGCTTAATGATGCTGAGAAACTGATCCATCTTGGTTGTACGAAATTTACAAACTTGTCTGCATTATTGAAATTGTATAATTTGTAAGCAAGACATGGATGGAGTGATAAGAGTTTTTCAGACTTGTTAGCTTTACTATGAGAGATATTACCAAAACGCTTGCCCAAATGATTGTATTTTATATCGAAATAAATTTAAAGATGCAATTTATTGTCCAGTATGTGGGAGCCTAGGTGGCAACAGAATAAGAATTCTAAAGAGGTAAAAGTTGGAACCCCTGCTAAGGTTTTGTGGTATATTCCTCCAATTCCTCGTTTCACCCGTCTATTCCAAAATTGTGAGCATGCTAAAGGTCTAATATGGCATGCGAATGAGAGGATAGAAGATGGTAAACTTAGACATCCAGCCGATTCACCAGCTTGGAAAACAATACGTTACAAATGGCCTTCTTTTGGAAGTGATCCAAGGAATCTTCGTCTTGGTCTATCTGTGGATGGTATTAAATCACATACAACTCTAAGTAGCAAATACAGTTGTTGGCCTATAATGCTTGTAATCTATAATCTTCCTCCATGATTGCGTATGAAAAGAAAGTTTACACTTCTTACAATGTTAATATCAGGACCTAGACAACTTGGTAATGACATTGATGTATATTTAGCCCCATTGATTGATGAATTGAACAGTTTGTGGAATGATGGTGTGAAAGCCTATGATGCATATAAGGCTGTATTACTATGGACAATCAATGACTTCCCTGCATATAGGAATTTGTCTGGGTTTTCCACTAAAGGATATAAAGCATGTCCTATTTGTGATGAGAAAACAAGTTGTCAGTTCTTAAAACATGCTAGAAAATTGAGTTATATGGGCCATAGAAGATTTTTACCTCGCAAACATGTATACAGAAATTGGAAAAAAGCATTTAATGGTTCTCAAGAATTTGAATTGGCACCACAACCTTTAACTGGGACAGAGATACTAGAAACAGTCTCTAAGCTCAAATTTAGGCTTGGAAAGATTAAAATAAGTGATATCAGTAAGAAAAGAAAAAGACACAGTAATGTGAAGGTTGTAAAAATCCCAAAGAGTTATTGGAAGAAGAAATCTATATTCTTTGAGTTGGAGTATTGGCAACATTTACTTCTGAGACATAACTTAGATATCATGCATATTGAGAAGAACATATGTGATAGTATAATTGGAACTTTATTAAATATTCCAGGGAAGAATAAGGATATTATTGGTGCCCGCATGGATCTAGTTGACATGGATGTTCGAAAAGAGTTAGCTCCTAAAGTGGGGGAGAAGCGAATATATTTACCCCCTGCTTGCTTCACATTGAAAAAGGAAGAAAAATATCAATTGTGTCAATCTTTATTTAATGTGAAGGTTCCTGAAGGCTATTCTTCTAATATTAGAACATTAGTGGATATGAACAATTTGAAACTAGTTGGACTTAACTCGCATGATTGTCAGACACTAATGCAACATCTGCTACCTATAGCGATAAGGTCCGTATTACCTAAAAATGTTTGACATGCAATCACCAGATTATGCTTATTTTTTAATGGAATTTGTTCTAAGGTGGTCGATGTATCCAAGTTAGATGAACTACAACGTGAACTTGTTGTAACATTGTGCATGTTAGAGCAGTTTTTTCCTCCTAGTTTTTTTGATATAATGATACATCTTACTGTACATTTAGTTAGAGAAGTGAAGTTATGTGGTCCTGTTTATTTGAGATGGATGTATCCATTTGAGAGATACATGAAATTTCTAAAAGGATATGTTAGAAATCGAAGTCGGCCAGAAGGATGCATTGTAGAGTGTTATGTCGCAGAAGAAGCTGTTGAGTTTTGTTCTGAGTATTTGGCAAATGTAGAAGCTATCTGTGGTACCCAAGATTCTCACATGCATATTAAGCCAATAATATTGCATATTAGGCATCTAGAAGTCGTTAATACTAGTTTTGTAGGAACATACTCATTCATTATGTTATGTGCATTTACATACATATTATTACACTAATGATTATTGAACTGTCCCAATGCAGTGTAAGGGTTCAATATCCTTAGAGAGAGAGCTCGGTGTGCTAAAAGAACAAAGAATATAATTATGAAAGCAATACTATGTGCACATGCATTAAGATCGTACTTATTGATAACTTAGTCAAACAGTAGTTTTTCGGTAAAATGCATCTTTCATGCTTTTCACAACCAAATTCACTGCGCATTTAGCCCATCAAATAGCTTTAATTTAATTTTAGTACTTATTCTAGCATTTTCAAAAATGTTCGTTCCAGGTAAGCATGAGATGACAATCATTATACTGAACTGTGTTTAATTACACTATGCTAGCTTAGATTCAGCTTAATCGCGTAATGTCATCTTTGTGCATTCTACGAATTGGGCAATTATACTTTATTTGCATTATCAATTAGAGTCTAATGGACTTTATTTTTATGTTTAATGATTGGTTATGGGGCTAGGTTCCACCAAATTAGAATAAGATTGGCCATACAGGATCATAAGTCAAAGTATGACCAGATTTCACTTTCTAAGCTAGGTTTCACAATTTTGGTCTACACTTGGGTGTATAGGATTGACCAGCAATGTGATGAGCATGCTAAGGATGTTTTAGAGCGTGACACATGGAAGGTAATGAGCAAAGTACCTAAAATACCCCTTAGAATTTAAGTTATACCATTCTTAGCCTTTAAGTATTGATTTTTGACCAAATCTGGTCATTTGCTTTCCCTTTCTCTCCAGCCATGATCTGAGCCTCTCCAATACCTTTTTACACTTCTCTCAACTTCCCTTAACCATCTCCAAGAGTTTTCAAGTGGTAGAACTCAAGGTGGAGCTCTAGAAAGCAAGATAGATCAAAACTAGTCAAGGTAATTCTACTAATTTTTCTTTCTAGGTCTTTTCCTATAATTTCAATTCTCTACTTGTTCCCACTTAAATAATGGTTTGTCCAAAAATCTAATTCTAAGTTTAGAGAATCATTTTGATGGAGGTAGAAGGCAAGAAATCCAACAAAAACTCAAACTAGTCAAAGTGAGCATTATGTATAATTCTGAACTTATAGTTAATTTCTTTTGTGTTAGCCCTTAAACCAAAGCAATTATTTGGTGAATAATGATCCTAGGAACCTTATATATCACTGGAAACATAAAATTTAGATGGAAGATTAAAGTTAAACCTAAGGCCCAAAAGATTGCTATTTATGGAATTAAGTGTTTTCATGTGTGGTAGATTAAGTTTTCCATATTTGTAATATGATTTCTTAAACTTATAGTATATATTTNACTGCAAAATTACTTCACAAATAAAGATTATTAAAATAATCAATGTACTAAAACAATATTCAAATTTATATGCCTATATATGCATAAATATATAAAATCTAAACTTAAAATAGTATGCAGACACGACACTAATGTAAATAAAAAAAATGCTATGTATTTTCGTTATTATCAGCTTTTTACTTATGTAAGGAACTGGGTGTCACTTAGAATTGAGGATATCACATTATGAAATGACATGTGCATGGCATGTTTTGCATGCAAATGGAGACTTTTATTATAAGAGTATTTGAAAGTGAGTACCATTGTACCAATTTTATAAGATAAGTTTTAATGGCAATTGTTAGTCTGTCGGAGCTAGGTAGGTAAGTCTGTTGATGCAGACTCTCCCGTTGAAGCGGGACTTGCGGATCTTATGATGTGTCTCGTTGGAGCAGGACAATATTAGCGCGGTGTGGGATGCCCCTTTGATGAGGGAAGGAGTTTTCAAAAAAAAAACCTCACACGACGGTCGCACCTTATTTTTACTCTTGGCCAGAGTTTCCGCCCAATGTTATCACGGCCTATCGACTTACGGGACAAGCAATGTGCTAAGGGCCCAACTAAGAATAATTTTTAAGGAAAATAAATGAACTAAAATGTTTAAGAAAGAAAAGGGTACAATGGGAAATTTACGAGATTTTAAAGCATACATAAGCATGCATAGTTTTTACTTACTGAGATTTAGCTCATTTTAATTTTGTGATGCAGATGAGGAGACACATTTTGTTGTTGACTAGCTAGTTGCCTGGCTTGCCTTTTGTCGCCATGATCATACAAATGTAGACGAGCTTGACCTGTGGACGACATTTCTTGTTTTGAGATATTTTGGTGTAATGTAAATATTACTGCTGATGGCAAAATCGACTGGTGAAAACCTCTTTTGATTGTACATTTTGTAAAGACACTTTTAACAAGAAATGCCATGCAGTTGCTTTTGTCCTAAAGTTCTAGAAAGTTCAAAAAAAAAAAATTTCCCACCTTTTTATTAAAACAAAGGATAATGTTTAAGAAAGAATAATACTTCATAGTTTGATTGTATATGACAATATGGTTAAACTAGGGGTATTACAGTGTTGGTATCAGAGCGGAAGTTTAATCATTTCTGAAGACTGTCTACATAGGTATGATCATATGACAAAAATCTCAGCCAACCAGTAAGTTTTAATTTCCTATGTTAGCATTAAATTTGATGCCATATGTTATGTCTTTATTATTGGCTGTTATGCATGGATGTAAGTGAAATGGAAACTATACAGGGAATCATGCCAAGGCCTAAGAGTCAAAGTAGCGAGCGAAGGGATAATAAGACAAGTGCTACTGAAAATGAGAAAAACAAGGATGTTGTTATAGAAAGGTTGACAGAATTGGTTGAGACACAAGCAAGACAGTTAGAAAGGCTTATAGAAAGGGAGGAAAAGCGTGGAGATCAAGCACTACCACAGGCCAGAGTTAGACAAGAAAATTATGAACCCGCTTGTGAGAGGTTTAGAAAGAATAAGCCTCCAGCTTTCAAAACTCTTATCTTATTTAAGTCTTCCACCAAATAGGCAAGCATTCCAATAACCCAAATATTTGTTTGTCTTGTAGTAAATGCCAAACATAATGTTAAAACAAGGGACATGGAATAATAGTGCGCTTAAAAACCAGCAAGAACATTGAAATTGTCAAACTGATATAATCAAAACTAGTTCTAGTATACTAGTAAATAAATTAATTTAAAATGCATCTCAAT
>JXTB01000220.1:239229-334595 GCA_002914805.1 Parasponia andersonii | reverse complement strand
CCCACCTTTTTATAATCATAAAGATATGTTTAAGAAAGAGTAATACTTCCTAGTTTGACCGACATAGTCCTATGGTTAAGCTAGGGGGTGTTACATGGCATCTTCTCGTAGCTGGATTCCGCCAGTCTTTACGTACTGCTTCAATTTGCCGGCATGAATCGCCACCATGACCTGCACATAGAGGTTGCGGTAGTTCATGGTGTCATGTCCGTGATCTTTGTGAAATTGGCAGTACCTATTCCTGTTTTTCATGTGCTCAGGAATGCCGGATTTAGGCAGGTCTTTGAAAATGCCCCTGTCCTTGTTTTGGATGTAGATCACGTCGATCGGCGTATTGAGCTCATACTTTGGCAGTGGGTCACGGGAAACCTTTCTCCTCTCACCGCCTTCTTGACCGCCCTGGGTGGGGGCTTCCTGTTTCAGAATCGGCCCTCAGTCTAGCGCGGGCCTCTTTACCACTTACAGGGCTGGGCTTGTGCTGGCACTGTTGTTATCACGGCGGATGTCTTAGGTGTTTTCTGGCGACTTTCTAACACCCTGAATACCCCTTCCGATTTGGCCTGGACGTCTGCCATATCGTACGGAAGGTTCAAGAGCAAGTGCTCCGACAACATCAATCCTGGCTGCAGGCCCCTAACGAACGAGCTTGCGGCTTGGACCAAATCGGCGTTGTGCACTAGGGACATCACCTCCAGGAAAGGCGTCAGGTATTCTTTCGGAGACTCGTTGACGGTTTGTTCCAGCCGGTGTAGGTCTCACATGGTTTTCTACTGCTTCCGGGCATCCACGTACTGCTTTAAGAAAAGTTTGCAGAAATCTTCGAACCCATTTATAGATTTCTCCGGGAGCTGTCTGAACCATAATAGGGCCAGTCCCGCAAGGGTTATGGAGAAGACCTGGCAGGTTATAGCTTCGTCCCTGGTTTCCAATGACATCTTCTGCTGAAAATGATATATGTGGTCGAGGGGGTCGGTTTTCCCCTTGAACGGCCTGAAGGTTGGAGTAGTGAAGTCTTTCAGCTTGGGCTCCATCTGGATCCAATTGGCGAAGGCCGTTCGGCCAATCCCTCGCACGGTTTGCTCAGCCAGGTCATCGGGGGTCTAGCTCTGATGGGCCCTAAGCCTCTTACTCAGCTCTACCATCATTTCATGCTTCCAGTTGGGAAGCACACCTTCAAGGCTTTCTTGGTGTCTTCTGGCTTCCACCGCTCTGGCTCGGAATGGCCTTGTTCAGATTTGTTACTCTCCCTGCATTCGTGATCGGGATGGGGCCGGCATTTCCCTCGGCGGTTGGCCCTTGGTCTCTTGTTGGACTTCTGCGTCGAAATCTTCCCTTCGCTCGCTCCTGGCTTCGCTTGCTAGCAGTCCCTCGAGGCGGGCATTATCCCTGCATACCTCTGCGACTTTATCTTTTAAGCCTATGACGGCCTCGTGGGCAATCTCTGCTTTCTGGCTTGCTTCTGTAACTGCGGCGAGCATCTGGTTCAGCATTTGCTCCAGTCCAGACTGCGCTCCCCAGGAGCTTCCTTCGGCATCGGGTGGATTCCTGTCAGTGTCAGGACGTGTGCTTCTGGTTGTCATTCTTGAAGATGCCATCTTCTAATGCTATATGGCTTCTTGTTCGGAGATAGTGCGATCATGAGACTCCGACTCTTCCTCTCGCACTCAAAGAAAAATATGTTACCACAGACGGCGCCAAACTGTTAGAGCGGTTTTCACCAACTGTCCACGTGTCTCTGAACCACTGGTGTTGTATCCTCCAACTGTCCACGTGTCCTTGCTATGCCAAAGAGCTTTTGACTTCAGGCAGGGTCGGAGAGGCGGGGGTGGCCACCTGTAAAGACTCTCTGATACTTAAGTCAGATATTTACCCCTGAGATTGAGTAGCAAGATTCAGTTTTTTTAATTTATGAGTATGTCTTTTTTCTTACTTATGAACTTTTTTAAATGTTTCCTTTTTTTTTGTATGCGTATCCCCTTTTTCTTTTTGGACGCATGGCTCATATATATATAGTCTTGAGATTGTGAACCACTCGGTTCTCAATCTCAGGACTGGGTACCTTTTTCCCCAAGACTTTTTCCAGAGGTCACGGGCTGAAATTATCGTGATCTCCTCTGCACCGTTGTAGCCTAGTTTCCGCCGTCTCCTATGGCTCGAGTCTGTCAAGGGTGAGATTTGGTCAAATCGTCATTCTGTCAGAACGGCTTGCCCCCCTGTGCACACCTACTCAAGATCGCATTAAATACTCTGTCTGGGTCTAGAGCTGTGAGTTGTTTTTCATTGTATTCTGGTGGAAGACCCTTGGGGCTTCCGACCCCCAGCTGTCGAGGTAAGAATCGGACTGGGCCGAGTCCATCCAGGGTCTGGGATGGGCTCGGCCCTAACCTCGGACAGCCCAATGGCCGATGTGGTATCATGTGCGACTCGCGTGGCCTTTAGCTAGTCACTCTCGACACCTGTCAGACTGTGAGCCCCATTTGTGACCTGTTCTGCCACTTAATCGTCCGCGTAGTGTATGATTTGGGAACGGGTCCCAGAGTAATATAAATTTTTTACTATAAGAGTAATGATATATTCTATGTATGTATATATAAATATATAATTATATATATACCTGCTTGAGATAGAGTATGGCTTTGATCATCATTCCCAAATGCATATAAAAAATACCCACTTACTACGTTTGCTCTCTTGGCAGTGTGGATCTTTTCCGTTATGGAACGTTTACCGTCATAACTGAACCATGAGCTTCCATCAGCCAGGTACTGAGGAATATTCCTGCAATTCCATTATCATATTCATTCAGCGATGTCCATTTCTTTCCAAACAAGGGAATGCCCAGAACTAGTTTACTCGCTGGAACGCCAGCGTTATTCCAGCTGGTTATCCCACGGTCACTGCTTCTAGTATGAGCTTGGTTGGCATAGAATTGAGCATGTGCACCAGTGGTTGGAGAATAATTGTAAAGGACTAGGTTTACAAAGTCAAGATTTTGGTTAATAGAATCAGCAGGGTACTCCATTGATTTTTCTCCTCTTGGTAGTTCGGGTGCGAAATAAACGGTCGCACCTAAAAGAAGCTCAACTTGGCGGTCGTCAATCTGATTGCGCCATTCTGTTACGAGAGTTGGCAAGTTGTCCAAGTCAACTTGAGTGTCTGGAAATTCCCAAGCAAGGTCAAGACCATCAAAGCCAAATTTCACAGCATCGTCAATGGTTGAGTTAATGAAGGAGGCACGTTTATTGGGATCGTTTACCGTGACAGAGATAGCATTCGTTGGGTTCTCCGTGGCTGTTCTCGGACCTCCGATGGACAATATAGCTTTCTTATGTCCTCTTTGAACTGCTGCCACGAAATTCTTGATCTCCTGCGTCTTGGAGATGATGAGTTTGCCATTTGTGGCATTAACTGGAACATAGGCGTAAAAGAGGTGAGTGAAGTTGGATGTTGGGATTCTTTCGGGTGGAAAGCTGGCTGCATCCTCTGAAAGCCAGTAGCCACCTTTGATGCCGCTGGAGCCCGACATTGATACTACTGTTACACAAGAAAAATTTATTAGTGACATATGTAGTATCCACGATTATATATCAAAAATCATTTTACTTTAATAATACTGCAGAATAACTATACATATGGACAAATTAGTCAGGCAACATATAATAAAAACAATCACACCGACATATATGCCTGCACTATCAAGTTTGGAGATCCCATCAATTTTGTTTCCAACTACTAATACTATATATACAGAGAGAGAACCTACGACACAGCACACATATTTCCAATTGAGAAGAAAAGCATTGTGAATATAGTCGTAAAACTACGAAAATTTAAAGACTCGCCTAGCTTGGAGATCTTGGATGTATTCTTTGTACACCAAACGATGTTTTAGTTGATATAGCTTTACTGTGTGTTGTTCAATCGTAGAGTCGAAGCTTATGGAATTAATAAACTTAAAAAATTAATTAAAGAGTTTAATTAATTGTCATAATTTATTGAAACTTGAATCAAAGGTACATAGGTCACCCAATTTCACCTCTTTCAAATATTGTATTACATATTACATTATTTCTTTTATTGCACACTTTGACTAAATAAATTGTTTGTTTACAACAATTAATAATTATTATTAATTAATTTAAATTTATAGAGAGATAAATTTCTTAATTTGTTTAAATTTTAAATTTAAATATATCTAATTATCAGATAATTAGATAAATAAAAATTAAGAAATTAGCAAAATTTTCCTTATTTAGATTTATATATATTAATTAACTAGATAAATTAATTTAAATATATATATATATAAACATATGACCTTACGTTTAAAAAAAAAAAAGGAACGTACGGTTTCTTTGTTAAAAAAAGGATTTTCATATATATATTGTTGATAGAGGTTTTGTCAACAATAAATTTGGAAAAAATCACAGAATGTGGCTTGTGTGTGAAAATGGTTAATTAATCAAAGCAAGCAAAGAGACAAAGATTTTATAATGGTTCAGCCCCAAAAAAGATGAGCCTACGTCCACTGTATTTTTACTATATTTTGGAGAATTATAAGAGTTCAAGATTACAACGTGTTATCTGGAAAGAAGAAGTAAAAGTTTAAAGTTCTCCCCAAAATTCCTCCAAAGATCCCAAGATCAAAAAAAGTCCAAGATCCCCCTTACTGAAATATTGAACTCCCTTTATATAGATGAGGATAGCTCAATGTTTCCCAATTATGAGAATGGGTAACTGTATAATCGGGTAATATAATTTGAGCAACAATATAACTGGATAATCACTTAAATGAGATGACTGGTCGATCTTTAAAGAGAAACTTTTGTTTTCCTTTCTTTTTAGGTTACCCGTTTGACGAAGCGTAGACTAGTCTCTTTTTCATTCTGGTCGCACATAACTTGTTCGGAGGAGGTCACACGTAACTCTTTTGGAAGAGGTCGCACTAACTTATGAGGTGGAGGTCGCATGTAACTCTTTTGGAAGAGGTCGCACTTAATCTTACTCATGCGACCTGACATAGGATTTTAGACCGCACGACAATTGCCCCCTAGCTCCATTAGTTCTTCAGGATATAAATGGAGCTTCCTTCTAATGTAAGTGCGAGCTTAAAAACTGCGATGTCATGACCTAGGCTTGAAACCCTTGAAGAGTTAAAGAGTCGCCAGATCTTAAATCTCACCATTTTTAAGATCATGCGCACCTTTTTCTGACAGATGAAAACACGTGTCGCCTTTTCTAAGAAGAATAGCAAAACTCGAGGAGACTTAATGATAGTGATGATGCCAGCTGTCGTCTCAAATCAAATCGTTTCAAATTTCTTGATCTACGACTGTGATTTAGCGATGCTTGAGCGATAAATGTTGGAAATCAGTCCGCTTCTTCATTTTAAACTCTATCATCTTCCATCTTTCTAAAACCCAGTATTCACAGAGCAAACCCTCCAACGTCGTTTCGTTCCTCAGCTCGCACAGTTCCAGTATCTTCTCCGACGGAGTTACCACAATCCTTCAAACTATATTTCAATCTCTCTATTTTCGAAGAAAGGTTAATATATTTCTTCTCTCCTATTATTCTTCGTCTGTCTTGAAAAAACTTATTTTCAGTTTTTATTTCTAGGAATTGAAACAAACTTTGGAGTCCAAATGACCTGAATAAGAACCCATCCCACATTCGGATGGACTGGAATGGGAATTTTTCAGATCTCCTTTACCAGTTCGTAGAATAGATTTTTTTCTAGACAATGGACAAAGACGAACTCATAAAAGAGTTTTTAGAGCTTGAAACCCTATTTAGTTATTTATTTTTGACAAACTGCTCGAGCAATTTTTTATGAATCCGTAGTCCCATAGTCTGATTAGAAAAAATCCGATGAGCTCACTTATTAATACAATCCTAGGGTGAACCCCCAAAATTTGCTTGCATATAGCCAAGATCCTTGATGCTCGCATAGGAGGACTTAACCCATCCGTATTTCTTTTCAGATGTCTAGTAGTGAGGATTTTAGGGAAGGGAATGCATTCTTAGGAGAATCTGAGAACTCCAGTGTTAGCTCCATAAACCTTGAAGATTACCTTGAGCCAGAACTTGAGGTAGAGATAACCGAGGTCAGGCAAAATAGTCCTCGCATAGGCAACCTCCCTCAGGACTAGTGGCCTCAGCAGATCAGGGATGCCCCTGCATTCGCAACGGGCTATCAATACGTAGAGGGGAATTTTTCATGTACCAATATAAGGACGAGCTGCATAACAAACAAGCTAAGCGAAATTATGCGCAACTATAAGATCGCCATCCCACTTCGCCTTCCCATGGAATTCAATCGACCACACACACCACCACGCAGAATTGCCTTATTTTCTAAAGCAGTTCTCAAATACGGTGTCCATCTCCCACTCCATCCATACATAAAATCAATCATCGACTACTATAGGGTCATCCCTTTCCAACTGACTCCAAATACATATAGATATATGGTAGGTTTTTACATACTTTACCACAAATTGGGTTTAGATATCCCCACTCCTAAAGAGTTCACTTGGTTTTACCAAGTGAAATCAAACCTGCAGATTTTGGCTTCTTTTATGCGAGCAAGTGGTTGAACCAGGCAATAAAAACAATCTACGGGGTTCACAACAACATGGAAAAATAGAAAAATCCATTTTTCCACTTTGACTATGCGGATAACGGCTTCTTTCAGAACCCTGGTAGGTAGCTTTTCAACTTATCACCTTTTTCTGTATTATCATATTTATCTTGATCGCACTTGTATGTCATCGCAGACAACAGGGAACGACCCGGACTTTCCACGGAACAACTCGCAACGGTGTACAAAATCAATGACCTTCCAATTGAGGAATTTGATTGGAAGGTACTTAGTACTTCCAAGAACTTGGTCGCTTGTGGTTTGCTTTCAAAGGGAGCCGCGTTCCCTGCTCCCACCATTTGTTCATCCAGGCCTTCAAGCTAGAAGAAAAAGAAGCCGAGGAAGCAGACGGATAAGAGTGCCTCCTCTTCCAAACCTAGGAAACGAAAAGCACCTGCCACCCCTTCAAGTTCGGAACCATCTTCTCCAGAAACAGCATCACCACCAGCTTCTCAACAGTAAGAAGGTAATCATATATATATACATAATTATTATTGTATTATGTTACCTCACTTGTTGACATATCTGTACAAAGATGGTTATTGGTAGTGGCCTGTGAGCACCACCTTCCACTCTCGGGTCCATGGCAAAATCCAAGACACCTGAGAGCACTCCGTCATCAAAAGGGAAAGAGAAGGTCGACACTTCCAAAAAATGAAAAGTTGCCTTCGAGGATATCCCGGCATGCTCGCCTCCTCCACAGCCTCAAACAATGAGCCATCCTGAACCATCCAAGGAGACCGCCACCTCTTCGGAACCAAACTTGGTAGATAAGGATGATGAGCTCTTCGCACTCCTTAATCAATTACCGGAGAAGGCTGGAATGAGCGAAATATTCATTAATCGCTTCACTTCCAAGGAGGGCTGGGAGAGGATGAAGTGACGATCTGCCAAGGTTGCCTTCGGTTCTGCGATGAGGACGCTGGCAAGTGTAAGCACCATTTGTTCTCTCTTCAATGTATTATTTCTTGGTATTAACAGTTATATTTTCAGACCATGGCTGCTGCTGTCCTGATGCATGACCCAGTCCTCGAATGTTTGGAAAAGGCTGAGAAAGTCGAAGAGATAACCTAAGCATTCAAGAACTCCGAGAAAGCTCAGGCAAAGGAGAAAAAAGCCTTTGACTTGGAGAGGAAACAATTGCTCGAAGGCCTGGCCAAGGAGAAGCTCGAGAAGGAGAATCTTGAGGAGAAAGTCAAAGAGCTCAAGAAAACTATCTCCGAGCATCCGGATCACATGAAGGAGGCGACAACAGAGGCAGTTCACAAGGCTATTGAAGAGTTCAAGTCTACTGAAATCAAAGAGCTCGAAGATAAAGTCAGTGACATTTCCTCGTCGACTATTATTTTTAACATCTTCTGCGAGCATCGAAACTTTAACTTTTCTGTCCTTGGCGAGGACGTGGTCGAGCTTGTCCAGAGTTGGAGGGAGGATACCACCAAAACTGGAGATGGCGCTGCGAGCACTTCTACATAAATACATTTGTATCTGTATCCATGTATTTTTTTTTTAGAACAATGTGGGCTTGGTCCCCATTTTTCTCTCTTTGCTTGTATATGCCTACGAGCTTTTTAATGAATTTTTTTGTTTTTCTTGTCAGACATATTCCTGCAAAATAATCAAAACAACATTGTAATATAACTAAGTAGTTAATCACTAGGTGACTGATAGGTACGCTTTTTGGAATTTGAATCTAACTAACTTAAAACGAGTTTTAAGTGTTAGGATGGGTTAGGTCACTTAAGAAAACAGTAACTATGAGTGATGCAAACTCAATACTTGT
This sequence comes from Parasponia andersonii, assembly GCA_002914805.1. Taxonomy (NCBI): domain Eukaryota; kingdom Viridiplantae; phylum Streptophyta; class Magnoliopsida; order Rosales; family Cannabaceae; genus Trema; species Trema andersonii. The sequence continues at coordinate 326,169 of JXTB01000220.1, read as the reverse complement.
TTTTCAAAAGTTTCATGCAAAATGTAAATATAGCAATATATCACATCGAACAGTAAACATTTTGCTTAGTTACTTTGTTGTTCGAGGAGGGAAATTGCTTAATACGACATGCTAAGGCATGAAGCGAGCAGAAAATCCTAGGAATCTAGCTCCTCTAAATAGATGTCTGCATAGTCCCTTAGGAAGCAAGTAGGAGATAATATTCTAATCCCACTGCCCCCCGAGTTTTATGGTATCCAAAAACTGCCATAGAACTATAAGAGATGAATCAAATGAAGTTGAAGTAATAGCCGAATAAATATTATTTACGAATGATGTCGAATGACGAAATAAGCCGTTGAAAAATACATGAAGATAGGTATAAAGATTCATTGATAATAACAATAAAGTTGTTCTGCATTCCAAGCATGTTCGATCTTTTGTCTGCCGATGCGAGCTAGCATGTATGTCCCAAGTCGAATGACGACGTTAATAACATAAGGTCCTTCCCAGGAAGGTCAAAATACACCAGCACCATGCTCTTTATTATTAGGTAGAACTCTTTGAAGGACAAGATCACCAACTTCAAAATGTCTACTTTTGACTTTGGAGTTAAATACGAGCAATGCATTGTTGATATGATGCAATTTGAAGTTGAGATTGTTCACGCCTTTCTTCTAAAAAATTGAGCTCAATTCTCATTAATACATCATTCTGATCTTGCTCATAAACAGATCACCGTAGAGAGATTACACCAATTTCAATTGGGATCATTGCTTCATATCCATAAGCTAAAGAGAATGGACTCTCTCCAGTAGTGGTTCATTGAGTGGTGCGATAAGCCTATAAAACTTCTGAAAGTACTTCTGGCCAAGCTCCTTTATACTTCTTCAGCTTCGTTTTTATATTCTGTTTAAGTATCTTGTTTATCGTTTCGACCTACCCATTGGCTTGTGGATGAACAAAAGCAGAGAAACTCTTATTGATGCTCAAGTTGTTACAGAAGTTACGGAACTCATCGCAGTTGAATTGTTTCACATTATCAGAGATTATAGTATGTGGTATATCATAACGGCAGATTATAGATTTGTAAACAAAATCTATCATCTTCTTTGCGGAAATGGTGCTCAAGGGTTCAGCTTCCGTCCATTTTGTGAAATAATCGACTACGACCACTGCATACTTCAATCCACCCCGTGCTAATGGAAGCATCCTGATAATATCAATTCCCCAAACAGCAAATGACCATAGACTAGTAATCGTAGTTAAAGGAACATGTGGTATTCTAGGAATAGTCAAAAACCGTTGACATTTATCACACCTCCTAGCAAATTCCATTATATCCTTCCTCATAGTCAGCCAAAAATACCCTTGTCGAAGAATCTTGTTTGCAAGTGCTTGCCCCCCAGAATGATTTTTGCATATTCCTTCATGAATTTCCCTCATAATGTAGCATGCTTTTTCATCATTGACACATAATAATAATGGCGAGCTAAAACTTCTTCGATAAAGCTTCGCATCATGGATGATATAGCAGGCTGCCTTTCTGCGGAGTCGCTTTGCATCGTCTTTGCTTTCAGAAAGATCGCCATTTTGTAAATATTGTATTATAAGATCCATCCACGATGGTTTTTCGTCAACTGGCATGGTTACTTGGGGTTCAACTTCGATGCTTGGCGATACAAGAAATTCAACAGGAATAACCTTCAACAACTCTACATCTTTCGTTGAAGCGAGCTCAGCAAGTGCATCCGCTCGGGTATTTTCAGTTGGAGGAAGAAGTTGAATGTTATAAGTAGTGAATGTCGAGAACAATTGTCGTACCTCCTGTAAATAGACCATCATTCTCTCCCCTCTTGCTTGGTAATCACTCTTAACCTGACAAACGACCAGTTGGGAGTCGCTGTACACTTCAATCATCTTGACCTTCATTTCCTGTGTAAGTTTTAGCCCAGCTATCATTGCTTCATATCCAGCCTCATTATTCAATGCTGGGAATTTGAAGCGAAGCGCATAATGAATGTTATGCCCTTCAGGACTGATTAAAACTAGGCCCGCACCTACTCCATTCTCCTTTGATGACCTATCAACATAAAGTTTCCACAACCTTAATATATCTGAAGCAGGTTTTTCGAGTACTCTTGTGGGAAGATCGACATTATATGTAAATTCTGCGATAAAATCTGCGAGGGCCTGACCCTTTACGGTAGTGCGAGGTTAAAAATTGATGTCAAATTGACTCAATTCAACGGCCCACTTTAGTAGCTGTTTTGAAGCCTCAGGTTTTTGTAGAACCTGTTTCAATGGAAAATTCGTGAAAACTTTGATGGAGCGAGCATGAAAGTAAGGTCAAAGCTTACTTGATGCGACGACGAGTGCTAGTGCCAATTTTTCCATCTCTGGGATCTTTTACTTACATAATAAACAGGTCGCAGTATATTCTCCTCCTCGCAAATTAATGCAGCACTCGTCGCATATTTTGAAACATCAAGATATAAGCATAATTCTTCTCCTGGGTTTGGCTTCGATAAGAGTGGAGGAGAACCCAAGTGTGTTTTTAACTCTTGGAATGCCCGCTTGCATTCTCTCGTCCATTCGAACCTCTTTGATCCTTTCAATACTTCAAAGAATAGTTGGCATTTATCAGTTGACCTGGATACAAACCGACTCAGTGCAGCCACTCTTCCTGTCAGGGTCTGTACATCCTTAGGTTTTTGAGGAGATTGCATATCAATCAGCGCTTGTATCTTCTGAGGGTTAGCTTCAATTCCTCGCTGATTGACCATGAAACCTAGAAATTTTCCAAATCCTACCCCGAATGCACACTTCTGGGGATTCAGCTTCATTTGATATTTTCGGAGAATTTTGAACATCTCATCAAGATGCTTGATGTGATCTTCGGCTTTCTCCGACTTCACCAACATGTCGTCGACATATACCTCCATTATCTTTCCAATTTGTTTTGCAAACATCATTTTGACAAGACGCTGGTAGGTCGCTCCTGCGTTGATGAGTCCGAAAGGTATCTTCTTGTAGCAGTATGATCCTCGATCAGTGATGAACGAGGTATGCTCCTCATCTAGCTCGAACATGGGGATTTGATTGTATCGAGAATATGCATCCATGAAACTTAAGAGTTCATGCCCCGATGTCGCATCCACAAGCTGGTCGATTCTCAGAAGGGGGAAGCTGTCTTCGGTCATGCGTTGTTGACATCGGTGAAATTGATGACATTCTCCACTTCCCATCGGGTTTCTTTACCAAAACTGGGTTAGCAAGCCAATCAAGGTAAAAAGACTCCCTTATAAATCCAATTTTGAGCAACTTCTCCACCTCTTCTTTTAACGCGACATAGCACTCTTGATTCATAGCTCACCTTTTGTGTCGTATAGGCTTCTTTGTCGGGTCTATGTTAAGACGGTGGCATATGATATTCGAATTGATCCCTACCATGTCCGAATGTTGCCATGCAAAGACATCCAAGTTAGATTCCAAAAAAACGACCAATGAAGCTTGCACAGGTTCTTGAATCTTCATACCAATCTTTAAAAGCCGAAAATCACATCAAGCATCTTGATGAGACGTTAAAAATTCTCTGGAAGTATCAAATGAAGCTGAATCCCCAGAAATGTGCATTCGGGGTAGGACCTGGAACATTTATGGGTTTCATTATTAATCAACGAGGCATTGAAGCTAACCCTTAGAAGATACAAGCATGGATTGATATGCAATCTCCTCACAAACCTAGGGATGTATAGAGCCTGGCTGGATGAGTGGCTACACTGAGTCGCTTTGTATCCAGGTCAACTGATAAATGCCAACCATTCTTTGAAGTATTGAAAGGTTCAAAGAGGTTCGAGTGGATGGGAGAATCCGAGTAGGCATTCGAAGAGTTGAAAATACACTTAAGTTCTCCTCCACTCTTGACGAAGCCAAACTCAAGAGAGGAATTATGCTTATATCTCATTGTTTCCAAATATGCGACGAGTGCTGCACTAATTTAGGAGGAGGAAAATATATAGCGACCTGTCTATTATGTAAGTAAAAGATTACTTGATGTCGAAACTAGATATCCAAAGATGGAAAAATTGGCACTAGCACTCATCATCGCAACAAGGAAGCTTAGACCTTATTTTCATGCTCACTCCATCAAAGTTTTCACGAATTCTTCGGTAAAATAGGTTCTACAAAAACTCGAGGCTTCAGGTTAACTAGTTAAGTGGGTCGTTGAATTAAGTCAATTTGACATCAATTTTCAACCTCGCACTGTAGTAAAAGGTCAAGCTCTCACAGATTTTATTGCAGAATTTACATATGATGTCGATCTTTCCACAGGAGTGCTCAAAAAACTTACTTTAGATTCATCAAGGTTGTGGAAACTTTACGTTTAAGGGTCATGAAAGGAGAATGGTGCGGGTCTAGTTTTAATCAGTCCTGAAGGGCATAACATTCATTGTGCGCTTCGCTTCAAATTCCTAGCGTCGAATAATGAGACAGAATATGAAGCTCTGATAGCTAGGCTAAAGCTTGCACAGGAAATGAAGGTCGAGATGATTGAAGTATACATTGACTCCCAGCTGGTCATTTGTCAAGTTAAGGGCAATTATCAAGCAAGAGGGGAGAGGATGATGGCCTATTTACAGGAGGCACAACGATTGTTCTCGATATTCACTGCTTATAACGTTCAACTTCTTCCTCGCATCGAAAATACTCGAGCAGATGCACTTGCTAAGGTCGCTTCAACGAAAGATGCAGAGCTATTGAAGGTTGTTCTTGTCGAATTTCTTGTAAAGCCAAGCATCAAAGTTGAATGCCAAGTAACCATGCCAGTTGATGAAAGACAGTTGTGGATGGGTCCTATAATGCAATATCTACAAAATGGCGATCTTCCCGAAAGCACAGATGATGCAAAGTGACTCCGCATGAATGCAGCTCGCTATATCATCCATGATGGGAAGCTTTATCAAAGAAGTTTTGGCTCACCATTATTATTACGTGTCAATGAGGAAAAAGCACATTACATTATGAAAGAAATTCACGAAGGAATATGCAGAAATCATTCTGGGAGGCAGGCACTCGCAAACAAGATTCTTTGACAAGGGTATTTTTGGCTAACTATGAAGAAGGATACAATGGAATTTGCTAGGAACTGTGATAAATGTCAACAGTTTGCAACTATTCCTAGAATGCCACATGTTCCTCTAACTACAATGACTAGTCTATGGCCATTTACTATTTGGGGAATTGATATTATCGGGATGCTTCCATTAGCATGGGGTGGATTGAAGTATGCAGTGGTCGCAGTTGATTATTTTACAAAATGGACGGAAGCTGAAGCCTTGAGCACCATTTCCGCCAAGAAGATGATAGATTTTGTTTACAAATCTATAATTTGTCGTTATGGTATACCGCATACTATAATTTTTGATAATGGAAAACAATTCAACTGCGATGAGTTCCATAATTTTTGCAACAACTTAGGCATCAAGAAGAATTTCTCCACTGTTGTTCATCCATAAGCCAATGGACAGGTCGAAGTGATAAACAAAATACTTAAACAGAATATAAAGACAAAGTTGGAAGAGAAAAAAGGAGCTTGGCCAGAAGTACTTCCAGAAGTTTTATGGGCTTATTGCACCACTCAACGAACCACTACTGAAGAGAGTTTATTCTCTTTAGCTTACAGATATGAAACAATAGTCTCGGTTGAGATTGGTGCGATCTCTCTACGACGATCTGTTTATGAGCAAGATCAGAATGATGCATTAATGAAAATTGAGCTCGATCTTTTAGAAGAAAGGCGTGAACAGTCTCAACTTCGAATCGCATCCTATCAACAGTGCATTACTCGATATTGTAACTGAAAAGTTAAAAGTAGACATTTTGAATTAGGTGATCTTGTCCTTCGACGAGTTCTACCTAATAATAGAGAGCATGGTGCTGGTGTATTTGGACTTTCTTGGGAAGGACCTTATGTTATTGATGTCGTCATTCGACCTGGGACATACAAGCTAGCTCGCATCGGCGGACAAAAGATCGAACATGCTTGGAATACAGAGCATCTTCATCATTATTATCAATGAATCTTCATGTATCTTCAACGGTTTTATGTATCTTCATTGTTCATCATTCGACATCATTCGTCAATAATATTTCTTCGGCTATTACTTCAACTTCATTCGATTCATCTCTTATAGTTCTATGGCAGTTTTCAGATACCATAAAACTTGGGGGGCAGTGGAATTAGAATATTATCTCCTACTTGCTTCCTAAGGAACTATGCAAACGTCCATTTAGAGGAGTTGGAATTATAGATCGCTGAATTTCTAAATATTTCATAATATCTTAGGATTTTCTCCTCGCTTCATGCCATAGTATGTCGTATTACGCAATTTCCCTCCTCGAACAACAAAGCAACTAAGAACAATGTTCATTATTCGATGTGATATATTGCTACATCCTATTTTGCCATGAAACTTCTGCAAAATAATATTGACTTTGCATCACTCATACTTACTGTTTTCTTAAGTGACCTAACCCATCTTAATACTTAAAACTCGTTTTAAGTTAGTCGGATTCAAATCGCAAAAAGCATACCGATCAGTCACCTTGTGATTGACTACTTAGTAAAATTAATTATCTTCTATATTACAATTTTATGTTTTGATTATTTTGTAGGAGTAAATATCTGACAAAAGAAAAAAGCATTCATTAAAAAGCTCACACCCATATGCGAGCAAAGAAATACAAATAAAAAGGGGGACCAAGCCTGCAATGTTCTGAAAGAAAATGAGAATACAAATTTTCTTTATTTATTTTTTATGCAGATGTGCTCACTCCACCATTTCCGGATTTGGAGGCTTCCGCCTCCCTCCAACTCCGGACAAGCTCGACCACATCCTCGCCAAGGATATAAAAGTCGAAATCTAGATGCTCGCAGAAGATGTTAAATATAATGGTCGACGAGGTGATGTCACTGGCTTTTTCTTCGAGCTCTTTGACTTCCGTAGCCTGGAACTCTTTAATAGCTTTGTAAGCCGTTGTGAGCCACCTCTTTTTTCGCCTTTTTTATGCGATCCGGATGCTCGGAGATAGTTTTCTCAAGCTCTTTTACTTTTTCCTCAAGATTCTCCTTCTCGAGCTTCTCCTTGGCCAGGCCTTCGAGTAGCTACTGCCTCTCCAAGTGAAAGGCTTTTTTGTCCTCCTTGCAAGCCTTCTCCGAGTTCTCGAATGCTTTGGTTATCTCTTTGAATTTTTTGGTCTTTTCCAAACATTCGAGGATTGGGTCATGCATCTAGACAGCAGCTGCCGCGGTCTTAAAATATAACACATTAATACCAAGAAACAAAATATTGAAAATAGAATAAAAGGTGCTTATATTTGCCAGCATCCTCATCGCAGAACTAAAGGCAACCTTAGCCGATCGTCGCTTCATCCTTGCCCAACCATCTTCAGAAGTGAAGCGATCAATGAAGGTTGTGCTCATACTAGCCTTCTCTGGCAATTGGTTGAGAAGTGTAAACAGCTCCTCGTCTTAATTAACCTGGTTCGGTTCCGAAGAAGTGGCAGTCTCCTTGGATGGATCAGGATTGCTCGCAGTTTGAGGTTGAGGAGGAGGCAAGCTTGTCGGGATACCCTCGAAGGCAAATTTTCGTTTTTTGGAAATGTCGACCTTTTCTTTCCCTTTTGACGTTGATGGCGGTATGTTCTCTAGCATCTTGGACTTTGTCGATGACCCCATATTGGAAGGAGGTGCTTGAAGTCCGCTGCCGATAACTATTTCTATACAGAGACGTGATTCAGCATGAGAGGTGACAAAATATGGTGAAAATAAAATAATAATATTACCTTCTTGCTGTTGAGAAACTGGTGGTAATGCGGTTTCCGGAGATGATGGTTCCGAGGTTGTGGGGCTGGTGGACACAGCACTATTTTCCCTCTGCTTCCCCGGCTTCTTTTTTTTCGAGCTCGAGGGTCTAGTTGAACGAGCTGTGGGATTCGAGAAAATGGCTCCCCTTGGAAGTAGACCGCAAGCGACTAGATTCTTGGACATCCCAAGTTTCTTCCAATCAAATTCTTCAATCGGAAGGTCGTTTATTCTGTATACCATTGCGAGTTGTTCCCTGGAGAGACCAAGTCGATCCCTATTATCTGCGATGATATACAAATGAGATCAGAATAGTATATTTATGAAGAAAAGGCAATAAGTTGAAAGTTACCTAGTAGAATTCTGAAAGAAGTCATTATCCACATAATCAAAATGGAAAAATGGATTCTTCCATTTGCCTATATTGTTGCGAACCCCATAAATGGTTTTTATAACTTGATTCGACCACTTGCTCGCATAGAAGAAGTTGAGATTTGAGGGGTTTGATTTCACTTGGTAAAACCAGGCGAACTCTTCAGGAGTGGGGGTGTCTAAACCTAATTTATGGTAAAGTATGTACAATCCTACCTTATCTCTATATGTATTTGGAGTCAGTTGGAAAGGGACGACCCCATAGTAGTCGATGATGGATCTTATGTATAGATGAAGTGGGAGGTGGACACCGTATTTGAGAACTACTTCAGAGAATGAGGCAATTCCACATGGTGGTGTGTGTGGTCGATTGAACTTCATAGGAAAATGAAGAGGGATTGCGATCTTATAGTTACACACGATTTTGCTGAGCCTGTTCGTTGTGCAGATCGTCCTTATATTGGTACATGATGAATTCCCCTCTACGTATTGATAGCCAGTTGTGAAGGCAGGGGTATCCCAGATATGCCGAGGCCACTGGTCCTGAGGGAGGTCGCCTATGTGAGGACCATTTTTCCTGACCCCGATTATCTCTACTTCGGGTTCTGGCTCAAGGTAATCTTCAAGGTTTATGGAGCTAACACTGGAGTTGGAAGATTCTCTTGAGAATGCATTCCCTTCCCTAAAATCCTCACTACTAGACATCTGAAAAGAAATACGGATGGGTTTAATCCTATACAAGCGTCAAGAATCTTTGCTATATGCAAGCAATTTTTAGGGGTTCATCCTAAGATTGTATTAACAAGCAGCTCATTGAATTTTTTCTAATCGGTCTATGGATTCATAAAAATTGTTCGAGCAGTTCGTCAAAAAAATAATAATTATATAGGGTTTCAGACCCTAAAAACTCTTACGAGTTCGTCTCTATTTAAAAAAAAAGTATATTCTACAAACTAATGAAGGGATCTGAAAAATTCCCATTTCAGTCTATCCGAATGTGGGATGGGTTCTTATTCAGGTCATTTGGGCTGTATAATTTGTTTCAATTTCTGGAAGTAGAAACTATAAATAATTTTTTCGAGACAGAAAAAGAACAATAGGAGAGAGGAAATATACTAACCTTTCTTTGAAGATAGAGGGATTGAGATGTAGTCTGAAGGATTGTAGTAATAACTCCGTCGAAGAAGATGTTGAAACTGCGCAAGCTGAAAAATAGAACGACATCAGAGAGGTTGCTCTGTGAATGCCTCGGGTTTTAGAGAGATGGGAGAAGATATGGTTTGTAATGAAGAAAGGGATTGATTTCTGATATTTATGTCTCAAGCATCGTTAAATCACAGCCGTAGATCAAGATATTTAATTTTCAGATCTAAAAGCCAAAGTTCACGTTGGATTTGATTTTCCAAAAATTTGAAATGATTCGATTTAAGACAACAGCTGGCGTCATCGCTATCATTGTGTCTGCTCAAAGAGTGGAAAGGTCTCCTCGAGTTTTGCGATTATTCTGAGAGAAGGTGACACGTGGTTTTGTTTGTCAGAAAAAGATACACGTGATCTTGAAAAGGTAGATTTGAGATCTGGTGTCTCTTCAGAAGATCTCAAGTCTAGGCCATGACATCACATTTTTTGAGCTCACACTTATAAAGGAAGCTCCTTTTTGTCTAAGAGAACTAGTGGAGCTGGGGGGCAATTATTGTGTGGTCGAAAAAACCTAAATGATTGGTCGATGTCAAAAAAAGAAAAGTTGACCAAGAGGACGTGTCAGGTCGCATAAATAAGATTAAGTGCGATCTCCTCTGAAAGGGGGGAGTGTGACCTCCTCTGAAAGAGCTAAGTTCGACCATAATGAGAAGGAAACTAGATTAAGCTTCATCAAACAGGTAACCTACAAAGAAGGGGAAACAAGTATCTAAATGGAGATCAGTCGATTATTCCGTTTAGGATATTACCCAATTATATTATTACTCAAATTGCATTTCATAATTATACACTTACCTATTTTTCACAATTGGGAAACATTGAGTTGTCATTACCTATATAAAAGGAGTTCAATATTGTAGAAAAAGATTCGGAGAAAAAAAGAGAAAAGGGGAAAACATTACTTCGAATTAATCTCTCTCTCAGTTTAGGGATAAAACGAAATTCTTGTAATTCTCTAGAAAAATAGCGAAAAACAGTGGAGGTAGACTCATCTTTTTTGGGGCTGAACTACTGTAAAATTCTTGCCTCTTTATTTGCTTTGATTGATAACCCTTTTCACACACAAGTCACATCTTACAAATTGTCAAATTTATTGTTGATATTCTTTATCGTAAAGAGAATGCAAGGCTAGATTTTTTCCCTAAATTAAGGAACCAATGTGGAAAAAGGGAAAGAACCTTCCAAAGAATGAAAAAGAATTCCTGAGAAGGTGTTGTGGTACCATCGATGCCAAAATTCAAGCGAACGTTTAAAAATCGAAAGCATGTAGAGAATTTGACTTGGCACTCCGATTGAGTTGTTCCTGATGATATTCTTCGACATACAACTGATTTCCCACAATGGAAGGCATTCGATCCTAAATTTAGATGTGTAAAAGGAAATCTTTGTCTCGGTCTCCTGTAGTCCTCGTTATATATAATCTTCCCTCACGGTCGTGCATGAAGTACTGATTTATGATGTTGACACTATTTATTTTGGGACCGAGATAATTGGGTAATGATGTTGACGTTTACTTGGCCCCACTGAGCAATGAGTTGAAAACTTTGTGGGTTGCTGGGATAAACGTTGAGGATATGTTTCGTAATTAAAAGTTTACTCTTCCAGTAATGTTGATATGGACAATTAATGACTTTTCTGCTTATGGCAATCTGTGAAGTTATTCTATAAAGGTTGTCCAGTATGTGATGAAGACACGTATTCAATACGCGAGAAATGGAGGAGTGTTTGCTTTCACAGGTCATAGGATATTTTTACCCAAAACTACTGTTAACAAAAAAAGACACTTAACGCAAAGTTGAAAATGGAATGGCCCTACACCCACCTAGTTGCGAATAAGTATATTGAAAGCTTAAGTATTTGAATAATAATATTGGCAAGATTAACAAAAATGGGATATCTAATGGACCATGGAAGACGAAGTCAATCTTTTTTGAACTCCCTTATTACAAGACGTTACTTGTACGACATCACCTTGATATAATGCATATTGAAAAAAAACTTATGTGATGCTAAAGGTGGAACATTACTAAATATCCCTGGAAAAACAAAGGATGGGATTAAGGCTCGCTCGGATATTGTGGAGTTAAAAATTAGAGAGCAATTAGCTCATGAGAAGAAAGGGAACTATACTTTGTTACCCTCGGCGAAATACACATTGTCAAAGAAGGAGAAATTAGTATTCTGTGAATATCTTGTAGGTATTAAATTACCTGATGGATACTCTTCCAATATAAGAAACCTAGTTTCCATGAAAGATTTGAAACTTCTTGGTATGCAATCCAATGATTATCATATGTTAATGCAACAATTTTTACCACTTGCCCAAAGAAAAATGCTACAAGAAATATGACTTTCGCCGACGCATTTTATTGTCGAAAAAAGTAGCATAAAATGGTCGACAAAAGGTATTTGACAAATACCGATGCAAGTCCTCGTCGGCGACTATCGTTGGTGTAAGACCATAGCCAAATGTCATTTTTTGACGGAAATTTAATTTTATCGGTAAAAGTAACCTTCGCCGATGCATTACTGAGTTTTGCCGACGTACAGTTTGCGTCGGCGAAAGTTTTCCGTCGGCGAAAATATGACCATATTCAGAATCTACTTAACTTTCACCGATGCGTTATTAAAAAAATAATTTAAAAATGTACAATATATTTTCCGACGACAAAATGCATTGGCAAAAATATCTAGAAAATATTTTTAAAAATAAAAATACCTTTACCGATGACATAACTTGTCAGTGAATGTATTTTCGTAGAATATAAATAGTCTTTTACCGACGCAATTCTGAGTCGGCAAAAATTTTATTAATTTGTTAAGAAAAAAATTATTTAATTGACTGTTATAATTATTTACTAATTAATAATAATTAATAATTAATAATTAATTTGGTTAACTAATATATTAAAATTTAGAAGAAGATATATTAACACAAATTTTATTAAATAAAGAAAATATACAAATTGTTTTTAAACTCATAACATATTATAATATAAAAAATGTCTATAATTCTGGAGGCGGAGGCAGTGGCATCTCGATGTGAGCTTTGTAATCAATGTCTGAAGTATCCGATTTCGTTTGTTGAGTTGTCGCAAAGTCTCCTCGAGTCGGTGTTGGTTCTCTGTTTCCTTTTCGGCCATTTATCGCTGAGTCTCGTCGATCCACCGTGCATGCTACGCATCCTTCTCAGCTAGCTGCTACTTCAAGGTGGCAATGGTCTTAGCGATTTGTCCCGTGCTAGCAGCCCTCTATTCTCCCATACTTTTCAGCCGAGGAAGTTCTCCCAACCCTTTCTTCCGCTTAGATCTAGTCCCTAAAGTCTTGGACATGATCTGAAATTCATCGACCTATGCTGACCCCACCACAGACTCAGCAGACGAGGCACCATCCCCAAGCTTAGACTGAGCACGAGATTGAGTTTGAGTGAGCGTCTTCGCCCTGAACATAACCATCTCCGCCTACAAAACAAAATAAAAGTTAAAGTAATTATAATTTATATACGTAAATTAAAAATTTTAAATAAACAGAATGAATTCTTACATGTTTTTCCTAGGTGTACTCGTTTCGCCAACCAGACGGCTTGAGATAGCAGCTCTTGAAGTAGTCAATAGGGCTCATAAGCTCTCCAGTCTCTAGGTTGACCTATGAAAAGTAGGAAAAAAAATGGTAGATTATTTGGTTATAGTATATTTTGTACTGATTATAGAAAATATTTGACTTTCTAACCTTTGTCTTCATCTAGATAATCATGGTAGACGATCCCTGTGCAAGCGAATACAATTACTTAGACCGATTTTCCGAGTTATGTGTCGAGAGTTTTTGCAAAAATACATAAGTTGTTAATTTCACCATTGATTATTATTTATTCTTAATAATTAATTTTTTTTTGTAAAAGCATATTAATTACCTCAAACTCTTGAGAACCGAAACGATCACACAAAATATTGCACTAATTGAAGGGAACGTTCTTGTACAGATTAGCCTTAATAAAAGTCATATCCCTTTTGCCCCTCATTTTCATAAAATGATTCCGCATCATGTTGCGCCAATTCTATAAATATGCCATCATGGACTGCTCAAAAGGGTCCATGAAGAGTGCATCAGACCGAGGATAATCAAACTTCACCTAAGAAATTAAAATGGACAATTATTAATAAAGGCTTTTATTAAAAAAGCTTAAAATAAATTCTTTAGGAAACTCAGTCACCTCCATCCGGTTCAAGATGAGCTCAATGTCTTCTTTCTTCACATCCTTCCATGTCGGAGTAGAAGCTGGGATGGTCTTGGCAAGAATGTTCAAGAACATCTTACCATGATCCAAGATAGGCTTCCTTGTCATCTCACAAAACTCGACCTTCAATCGGTCAGTCTTAAGCCTCCTAAGTTCTTTTTCGACTGAACAACCTCTCATCTCTTCCCTAACCTTCTTTCCCTTGGGATCATGTCTATCATCTCCAGAGTTGGAACCAGAGGCAGCACTAGTTGCTAAGGGAGTGCTCCCATGGCTAGAGATTCTACAAAAAAAACATTATCGTAGTTTAGAAACGTTACATAGCAATATAAAAAATAATTAACACAAAATTTTCAAAACTCCACACACACTCGAATATGAAATTATGTTACATTATCATATATTCCATTCTCTTCTTCAGAACTTGTATCACTATCGTCATCAAGTTCCACTTCTTCATCATTGTATTCCTTCAAAGTATCATCTTCGAACTCATCATCGTCAACTAAGAAGTTATTAGGGGTCACAACACGAGCATAATAGATAAGGTCATCAATATTGTCAACTTAATCTGGTTTAATGTCTTCCCGATGAAATCGAACATTTTCCATTTCTAGAAGCTCAACCCACAATTGGAATGACAAAGAATTCGCTTCTTGCAAAATAGGAACATCCGTACGTATTGATGCAATATCAGAAAAATCTACCGTATCAGGAAAGTCCCGTATGTTTTGAGGCGTATACTTGTTAACAAGTCTCCACAATGGCCCATTCTTATCATCATTGGTGTAATAAATCAGCTCTGCTTATGATGCAAGTATAAATATGTAATCTTTATACCAGTAAGCACCTGTGTATATACTTGTGAATTGTTCGGCTAGCTGAATCCGTTTTTTTCTCGGATTAGTATTGAACCACCTGCATCTAAACAATACCACATTGCACCCTTTAATATATGACAACTCTAGAACTTGTTCCAGTATATCATAGAAGAAGTTCCCATCAGATCTAGGAACACAGGCACTACAATTCTTGGTGTTGCATTTACTGTCACGCTTATCAACTAGAAACTTTACATCATTCACCATATAACCAAGGTAGGAGGAATTCGAGAAGTTGGATGTACTAGCCAATGCATACAATTCATTGTTGAGCTCATCTGAACTTGATGTTTGTAATTGATTTATCTAATATAAAAAAATCATTAGACAACATATAATTTAGTGCAGAGATTAGCGAAATTAAGGAAATTATACAAGAAAAGCTTACTTAGGGTTTAAACCATATAGGAAACTCAACTTCTTGTTGTCGTTCTAGGTTTGTACCACCTTTAGCCTTTAACTCTCTCATATGCTCACTACATGCATATAGTTTCAAACATTAGGGAAGTTCTATTAACATTGAACAAAAAGCATAGAAGGGTGTAAAATACTTACTCAAGATATTTTTATACTTCCAGATAATTGTTCATTACGTACCACTCGGCTTTAAGCCGATCAGAAGGATAAAAAATAATAATGTCATTTTTGCCAAGAGGGTGACCAACAGACTTAAAGACTGACAATATGTGGTTTGGTTGAGCATCAACAGCAATTTCATTACATTTGGGTCGATTGAATAGAGTTTCGACACCCTGTAAATACATAGAGCAAAATTTAAGTGCCTCTGTAACGACATACACTTCAGTAATAGACCCTTTTGGACGTGCCCAATTTCGAACATATTGTTTATAAACTCCCATGGCCCACTCAATTGTGTACATATATCGAAAATGAATGGGTCCACCCTGTATTGCCTCTTCTGGTAAATGGAGAATTAAGTGAATCAATATATCAAAGAAGGTGGGTGGAAATATTCTTTCCAACTTAGCTAATATGGTTACAACATCCTTCTGTAGCTTTTCTAAATCAGCCACATTCAATGTGTGTGCACAAAGCTTTTGGAAAAGAAAACACAACTCAGTGGTAGTCTCTTAGATTTCCGTTTTCAAATACGGTCTAATCCCAACATGTAGAAGACATTGCAACAAGACATGACAGTCATGTGATTTTAAACCGGATATCTTATCTTCTGTTTTACTCACATTTTTGCTAAGTTTGAAGCAAACCGATCAGGAAATTGGACTGACTTGATAAATTGACAGAACTTCTTTCGCTCCTGAGGACTTAAAGTGTAAGAAGCATGTGGCTTCTTCCACTTTTTTCCCACATTGTATAAATATAACTCCCTGCGAATATTTCATATCTGCAAGATCAAGTCTAGCCTTATCTATGTCTTTTACTTTCCCCTCAATGGTCAAGACAGTTCCTAAGATACTATCACACACATTTTTCTAGATGTGCATGATATCTAAATTATGTCTTAATAACAAGTGCCGCCAATAGTAAAGCTCGAAAACAATTCTTTTTTTCGATCAATTTACCTCAACTGAAGTACGTTTCCTCTTCACTCCACCATAATCTTTGTGTTTCCCAGGCAAATTGATCTGTAAGTGCTCTAGCTGACTCAAAATATCATCTACGGAGTACTTGTTAGGTGGCGCCTTAAGTCATATTGACCATCATATTGTCTACTCCTCCTCATTTTATCATCCATCAGAAGAAAGCGTCTTTGCCCAATATAAGCTACCTTATTTTGGATCCCCACAGATGGAGTTTCTTCATTACAAATTGGGCAGGCTTTATACACTTTTGTACTCCATCTTGACATTAAGGTATATGCTAGATAATCATTGATGGACCACATAGGACCAGAGATAAGGAGAGACAACATCAGTGAGTCCACTTTCATGTAATTCCATAGTGGCAGATTATACGGAACAAGTATAGCTGGCCACATGCTATAAGCAGTGCTCATATTCTCATATGGGTTAAATCCATCTGTTGCCAACCCTAATCGGACATTTCATGGATCAGCAGTAAATAAAGGATATTTTTGATTAAACTCCTTCCAGATAAGACCATCTGTAGGATGTCTCAAAACACCATCTTCTTTTGGCCTTCCTGAATCATGCCATCTCATGTCCTTTGCAATATGCTGAGAACTATACAACCGCTTCAATCGGGGTGTAATAGGAAAATACTTCATCACTTTCATCGGTACTTTTTTCTCTACTTCCCAATGGCTTTCACCACGTACCGGACAACTATTTAATTCTGAGTTCTCCTTCTAAAATATAGCATAATCGTACTTGCATACATGAATTGATTCGTATCCAAGACCAATATCACGTAACTTTACCTTAGCCTCATAATGCGACCTAGGTAAATTAGTCCCATCAAGAAATGCTTCAAGCAACAATCTGAGTAACATATCAAATAATTTATTGATCCACTTGTTCATGACTTTCAAATGCATCAACTTAACTAAAAAGTTAAGTGATGGGAACTTTGTGCACCCAGGATACAACTCTTTCTCCATCTCCTCAAATAACTTGCTAAACTTGTCTGAGTCTTGATTGCTATGTATCAGGATGTCATCTAAGTTTGGATCAACTTCATGACTTGGTCTACTTACTCCAGCAATATTAGCCATGAGATCATGCATCTCATCCCCTTCATCTTCGCTTTCCCAAGTTATTGCTGTAAATGATTCTCCATGATATGACCATATAGTATAGGACTGTTCGATGCCCTTCTCAGCTATGTGTTGTTCCAATGTATCGGGGTCTTTGAATTTCCCATGCAAACATCTTCTACACGGACATCTCATTTTACCTTGGTCGTTGGCAAATGCTTTTGATCTCTTAGCAAAAGCCTTAGCACCACTTCTAAACTAAGCTAACAATTGATTCCTTATGCTCATCCAACTCTTGTCCATGTCCATCTTATATTGTCCACATATAGCAAAGAATAATTATCGGTAAAGAGCGCATACAATGACATATAGGCATATATATGTAGCTAATATGCAAGTGCTTCCATGTGCATTTGTCCTAAATCCACTTTATCACTCCACTACTAAAAGGTAAGGCCCTATCCCATTCAAGATTACTTTGTTAAATGGTCCATCAGTCACTCAAATATTGTTCTGTTCACGCCGAAATTCTTGCAGCAGCTCCCTACAGTTCTCCTAAGTATGCTACATATATGTACACACTTAGAGAACACAAGGAGATACGACCAGGACTCGACCAGAGAACAATGTTTATAAGCAAACGACAATAGATAACGTGTAATTCAAAATTGTCCAAACGGGACAATTTAGAAGTCGATGTTGAGATATATAATCTCTTACCGACTCCTGAACAAGTCTAAGGTAATTTCTTTCGTGCATAAAATATATTATGTATATATTAAAGATAGTTGATAAGTGTACATATTTGAAAAGAAATCATCAACTAACAGAATAACTGTATATTGATTATTCTCTTCTATGGGTATTTTCATAATTTTGTGACTTATAGGGGTGTCATAGGGGTATTTCGAAAAATTTATATATTTTATTGGTATCTCATGTACTCTAGGGTTATTTTTGAAAATTTAGCATATTTTATGTCTTATAAGGGTATCTTATCATTTTAGGTGTCATATGATCGAACACAGTCTAAATCAGTTTCTTTCGGTGTGTTTGCAACAAATAAGAAATTCTGCATGTTTCATCCGAAAAATGCCTACATCGAAAATAAAATTTCCTTTACCCTAAAAAAAAATAATAAAAAAAATTTTCCTTTATGAAAAGACCTGCAAAATGACAATAGTACAAATAATACATTCATCACTTTTTGATAGGATATAGGTTTTTGCCTTATATTCTACATGTTAATTTTGTGATAGAATATTAATTGAGGAACAATAGAAAATAAGAAACAACTATTATGTGATCGATGCCAAATATTATTGGCCAACTGCCGACTCCTAAATGGGTGTGCCGGGATGACAACCTCATCATGATTAAGCTACTAATTCACTCAAGAAAGACGTTTTCTTGGGTTTAAAGATCAATAATGTGTACTTGGGGGATATATATGGAGACTTTTAGTTTATGAAATAAGTGATGAGAAGAGTTCACTAGTATGTTTATATATCAAAGTTTATGCTGAAATTAAGAACAATCATCGTGCCATGCATTAATTAGTTACAATATATGTAAGTCGTTAGGACTATGGCCTGAATAATCTCTTGGTTTGTCTTGAACCCCATTTAACACTCCCCCTCCCCATAGCTACTATCACTGTCCAAACTATATATACTTCCCTTTTTTTTGTTTTCTAAATCTTAATCAAGACTACACGATAAATCATTTTGGGTCAAATTATATTTAGTCTCTGAAAAATAACTAAACTCCCACATTGGTCCTTAAACCATTCTATTGTCTCTATTTAGTCCTTAAATTTTCAAATTAACTATGATTTTAATCTAATATTAAAAATTATTATGTATATTATGAAATCTAAAATGTTTAAGGGATAAAATTTTAAGTGCTAAAAAAAAGGAGGGAACTTGTACTGCTTTTAGGGGATCATAACCACTAAGGATCCTCCAAAAAACGGTACAAGTTCCCCCCTCTTTTTTTGGTGTTCAATATTTTATTACAAATTTTGGTGTACTAAAACAATGAACACATGTTCCAAAAATTATGTTTAATAAGTTGCACACACGGCACCGAGTACTAAGAAGTGTGCACACTAAGTATGCGCACTCGGCACTTAATACCAAGTGTGTGCATATATGTGCACACACAACACTAGTAGCCAAGTGTGTCAACATTTCCACAACAAAATCTCCTACATTATAATACAAATTAGATATAAAACTAAAATGTGTAGATAACTATAAAAAGGAAGAAAAAAAACTACCAAACAAATATAAAAGTAAGTATAATATTCAAAATGCCCAACAATCAATAGATACTAGTGAGTAAAAATAGAAAGTATAACTCATACATCCAAACCTAAAACCCCACATATCTAATATAAATTAATTTCATACTTTTAGATGTTAAATGATGTCTCAGTGAGTTATCGGAGGGCTATGACCGAATCTTCCTAATCCTCAAATAGCTTGTCTCCTCGATCTACAGATAGCCCCATCACGGCCAATCTTGCAACCGAACTAAATCAAAATAATAAAGGCAACAATTCCAAACAGTGGCACACTAACAATTCCAATAAAAACTCATTCAAGCAACATCCAAACTCGGCCAATAATGGCAACGGAAAACCATATAAGGGTTATTGTTGATTATTTCATGGGCTCTAAGTGCATCTCTGCTGCTCAATCGATTATTTTTGTTGAATAAATTACATGATTTGGACAAGCAAACAGACCAAGTTTGTGCTTTGTGGTCGTGATATCACGTAACGAAGAGCCAATCTATCAGAGACTAATTAAGCTTGTAGCAACAGTGAAGCATTTATGCTTTTCCAAGACTGAGCTGAGACTAACCAAAGAAAAGTCTGACGGGCACAATCGGGTTAAAATAAAATAAGAGATTTTGTTCTAATTTGGCTAACTTTGCTAGAATAGGCTGTATAGAATGTTTGTGCAATTGTACAAAAAATTATTCACAACATTAAGAGGGGAAAATGCACTATCTAGAGATAGTGCTATTTTGGCATCGTTGGCTATTATACTATTCCAAGAATTTTAACTTCTCAAAACAAATACAAAAAGTGATTGATTCTATGATAATCGCTACTTCCAATTCCAAAAGTTTATTTTCGGTTAGCAGATTATGACATATCAAATAATCTCTCATAAAGTAGGTTTACCAAACAATAAACACTAGTTGTAGCTAAATTACATTATAATCATAATCATGAGTTGTAAAAGCGATCCCAAATTTTGCACATACTTAAAACAGCTAAAAGAAAATGCATGATCCTTGAGAAGATAAAGCTAATGTATTGTTGATAGAATTGCTTATCCTAAATCCATAGTCTAAGGTAGCATTTTATTATATTCAGCATTCAGTATTCAGAGTAGATCTACAAATCTTGTTGCTAGTCTGGAATCGAGATGCTATTTATTTTAATAAATATAGACCTGAACATTCAAAAATATAGGAGCATACCTCAGAGCTAAATGGCTGAGAATGCAGTGAGAGAGAGAGATGGAGATAGCGGCTGAGAATGCAGTGAGAGAGAGATGGAGACAGCGGCTAAGAATAAAGTGAGAGAAGAATGATTTAGGGTTGGTTAATAAGATAACATTTACCGATAGGTCAATATTTTCTGTCGGTTAATGTTTTTTAAAAAATATGACTATATAAAACGACTGTGCTTTAACTTTAAAGGAAGACTTTCCTCGGCGGACAACACAAACCCGTCAGCAAATATATTTTTATAAAATGACTTTTTTTGGGGTAAAAAAATACCGGCGCCCAAAAATTAATATTCGCAGGAAAAAACCCGGGTTTTTTTCCACATACTTTTTACCAATAAAAAGTTAATCATGCGTCAGTATATTGAATATATACCAATGAGTAGCCCGTCGGTATAAAGGTCCCAAAAGTTGATTTTTAATGCCATCATTTACCGACGGGATTCGAATAAACTGTCGGTAAATGTCACTTTCTCCGACAACTAACCTTAGTTCGTCGGGAAAAGTTGATTTTCTTGTAGTGAAACCTGTTAGATTAGCAATTACAAAATTATGTTTCTTTTTCAATTCCATTTTCTCAAAGGTCGTCAATCCTTTGCAATTAGATGCATTGCAAGCAGATGTCATTCGAAACTTATGTGTGATAGAAAAGTTCTTTCTACCATCATTTTTTGACATAGTGGTTCATTTAGTTGCATACTTGGTTCAAGAAATGAAATTATGTGGTCTATTATTTCTTAGATGGATGTACCCTTTCGAAGATACATAAAGATATTAAAGGATCTTGTGGAAAACTCAAATAAGCTAGAGGGTTATATAGTGGAGTGTTATACTGCTGAAGAAGAAGATGAGTTTTGCTCAATGTTAAAACCATTAGAATTCCAAAGAAAAAACGTGCATCTGATTTGGAGAGAAAAGGGATATTTGTAGGCATTCAAATTAGCATCGATGAAAAATATAAAAACATGCACATCAATTTGTATTGCATAATTCATACATTGTTGATCATACATACAAAAACACATGGATGTTTTAAGGACAACAAACTAAAGAAGAAGAGAGAAGTGGATTCAAGAAGAGCACAATCTATAAAATCCCAGTTTTTACAGGGTAAAATGATCATTTGACAAGATTTTTTTTAAAAAAAATTATATTAAGTTAAATTAATTAAATATTACATATATATATATACTTACTCTCTCTCTCCCTCTCGTCTTCCCCTTCCCGATCCCTCACTCTCGCTCTTTCTCATTCTCTCGGCCGAAGGAGCGCCGCCGCCACCTCTCCCACCGTCTAGTCAGGCTAGCTACTGGTGAAGCTCCCCCACGCTATTTACTGCCCATGCCACCGATCCCCGATCATCGCCGAGCTGGACATCACCGGAAAATTCCGTTTTTTATCGTGGGGAGTTTCGATTTCCTGTGACAATTCCAACTATTTCAGGTCACGATCTTGGGCTCTTTGTGTTCGTATCGTCGAGAGGAACCTTAAGGTATACATTTCACGATCCTATTTTGCCCAGTTTAAAAGTTGCCATTTTTGGGTGTTTTTAAGTTTTGAATTTTAGTTTTTAATCCGACCATTAGATTATGTTTTTGTTGTCATTTTTGGAATGTACTTGGAACATGTTGAAGTTTCATATACATATTGACTATATCTAGTGACCAACAAGAAAGTCAATATCTAATGGCTTAGATTTTGTCTAGTTTTGTGTACCACCGGTCCGGTGTCGGCCCAGACCCGAATCGGTCGAGTTATATATCTAACTTAGCTATTTTCGACATTAGAAATTCAATGAAGAGGTTCATTCATAGATTCGAAGCTTCGTTGAGGGGTCGATGTGTAATACCCCCCCATCCCACACACGTACGTAAGGGTATTTGTATAAATATTTAGTGAGATTGGGAGACACTACTCGACTTAGAACTGATAAAATCGGGAAAAATTAAAATTTTTTAGAAGAAAAAAGGAAATTTCCACTCATAATTATACATACTCTAATGTATACATATATACACCCTCGGTAAGTGGGTCTCTCATGAAAGTTACATAATGTACATACACAAAATAGATACAAAATCGTCTATCAAAAAAACCACAGCGTCAAAATGCTCATATACACAAGCCATGGTCAGAAAGTTAGCGCTCCTCCTCTAACTCACATATCATCCGTACCTTCTGCAATGTAAGAATATTAATGAGTATAAAACTCAGTAAGTAACGTATGCAGATGCAGAGTACATATAACATGAAACAAATGGTCATATGGTTGGGATCCCTATGTATATTGTATTGCCTGACAAGACCGTGAATTGTATACTGAGCCACTCAGAGAACGTATAACATATCATGAGCTATATGGAGGTCTCGAGCCCCAGAAAATCCCCTCTGTGTACATCAGAGGTCCACCCCATACCGCCCGTCAAAGTGTTCCCATAGGAACCATAATGTCCCCGAGAGGACCAAAGTGTTCCCGAAGAAACCATATCACATATTTGGGCGCTGGCCCGCCACACCCTATTCATCAATACTTGTCAGACAATATAAATACACCACGTGTTCATGTCTCATGCAAAACTGAATGACAGTTACGTATGTATACATATCCACAGATTCTATATCCACCAATTCACAGAATAAAGAATTTCTTACATTGCAGGTGTGACGTTACTTACCTCGATCTTGAGCTTCTTCGGGTTTTCTTTTTATGTGAAATTCTCTTCGCTCTTGGTACAGTTGACGTGCTCCTATTATTATAATTATTATTTAGAGGATAGATTTCTATAATCATTAAGCACATAATGATAGATAATTTTACATTTCAAACTTGTACTAAAAGAAATATTTTATTTTATTTTATTTTATTTTGTTATATTATTTTGTTATTATTATTATTTTTTTTTTATTATTATTATTATTAATTTTTTTTTTTTAGTTAGACATCATTTCTTCTAGCTTAAGGACATCAACACATTGGTCTAATCAAATTTATGAATCCGAAAATATTAAACAAAGAATATCCCATGCTTACACCATCGTACAATACAAAGAAGACAAAGGAAACCCAAACCTCATTTTATTCCAAGTATTCCAGCAACCAAAACATTGATTTTTAAATAATAAACCTCAAATTTATCGCTAACAATCAATGAATGTGCAATAATAATGTACTTGGAAACTAGTAAAATAGAAACGGTCAAATTAGCATGATCAAAGATATCTTTTTTTTTTTTTTTCATTAGATTTGATTTAAAACTGATTTCTTTATGACTAAACAGCCACTGAGCAAAGCTACTAATTAAGAAATCTCAATCACAAAAGAAATTTTATGTATACCTTATACCTATAGCAAGAATAAAGACAATATATATATATAAATACATATGGCCGTAAAAAACGTAAATCCTAAACTACTGAATAAATAAGCACTAAAGTGTTTATAAGTATTCTAATTAATAACTACTACAATATACAGTATAAGAATTACCTTCAAGATTAAAGGAAAAGTGCAAGATGGTATGTCCTTTATCGTACTTATTCTTGACTAACAATAAGTATATAGATGACTTTTATATAAGGTTAAAAAGATGGAGCTGAGAGAATAAACATGGAAATGGAGCAATTCTTTTTTTTTTCGTTCATGAGTGTACAAGACCTTAATAAATAGTACGGTTAATGCTCCAAGGTCTTGCCGACATCACTAAGTCGGTTTCTACACAATTCCAACTCATTTATTTTTGTTATAAAGAAAATAATATAATAAATCATAAAAATGAATTAATAATAATAATAATAATACAGATAAGCATCAGACCAAAGTTTGATAAATTACACGATTTGCAAGGTACTAGAAATGCACTCAATACACTTTATTTTATGTTCTAATGCATATCAAAATTAATTCAGATATAAGGATATCAACAATTAGAATCATGCCTATAATTATAACCGATCAACTAAAAACACATTATACTTGTACCAAAGAGCATTTTCGGAGCATTTCACTATGAAATTATTTAGTAAGAAAAGATTAATAATTAAAATAAATTGATAAGATAGGTACTAAAAATCATATTCACATGGGGCACAATATAAAATAATATGCAATTAATTTCTTATTGGCTCTTTTAACTAGGTGAGGAGTTGGGTGTCATACGTAATTTTAGGATATCACACGATGTTTCCCAAGTGAGCAATCGAAGGTGTGGAATTTGTTCCCGACCCTCCGAACGACTGTCCAATCGACGCCTTGAGCATCTAATAGTACGGTATCGCTATTCTAATGAGGTAGGGATTTTATTACTTGATTCAAAAATTAATTTAATTTTTGAATTTTACATATTTTTAATAAATGTAGAATTTCGTGAAATAATTTATAAAACTTGTGTTTATGTCCATTTTTAACCTGATTTGAGATATAAACTGCCTAGGTGACACGTCACACTAGTTGGCATATCATATATACTATTTTGGATTATTTTCTGCAGGAAATTTGATTTTTGGGTTTTGATTGAAAATATTTGTTGTAATGCCGAAATTTTTAGAAAATCCAAAATAGTTTAAGAACTCAGTTTTGAGGACTAAAAGTGATTTGATTAAAAAATAATGCATGGTTATTTTGAGATTTTGTGGAAGTGAAGCATATCCTTATTCTGTCATTTATAAATAGTTGCATACATTCACGCATTTACGATGCCCTACATCGGGTGATCGGACTTATAATGCCCTACATTAGGTGATCGGACTTACGAAGCCCCACATCGGGTGATCGGACTTACGATGCTCTACATCGGGTGATCAGACTTATGATGTCCTACGTCAGGTGATCGGACTTACGACGCTTCTTTAGGTGGCTCGGACTCACAGTAATCCACTAGGATACTTGGCACATCATGATTGCATACATGGTTATATGTTGGTTTGAATAGATATGTACTAGTTTTGATAGATATCTTACAATGATTTGGAACGTTTAAACTGTTGGACTATGATTTCTTCTTGAAGTTTATGAACTATTTTGAATAGAATACTAACCATGCAGGACTTTCAATGTGAGTATATTCTCTTACATATAAAAACTTATTCTCTACTGAGCATCTACATGCTCACCCCCCCTTATTTATTCTCATTTTCAGGTGTTGATTTATTTTGGGGAAATTGTCTTGGTGACTTGTCAAGGTTGTTTGGTATATGTGTGTTGTTTCCCATATCTTTATTAGTTGGTTCGTACTCTATATTATTTTTATTTCTAAGTTAAATTTATTTAGTCAATAGTAATGTATTTGCTAAGTGATGTATGAAGATGATATTGCTATTAAATTGAGTACTTAGAAACACAAATGATTTTATGTAGATTATTTGAACAATGGACCTAAGGTTTTAATTTGACTCATTTCTCTAAATGTTATGAATTTAAAAATGTTTCCAAATTAGTCAATTGGAATTCCTCTAAGCTTTGAGTGGAGTATTTTCTTGAAAATCTATATTAATGAGAGGTTTCCTTAACTTAGATTTTACTTATTTGTGAGAAGTATAATTTTAAACCTCTTGTCCTCAATTTTTCTGAAATTTTAGAAAAATACTATTTATCACTATTTCAACTAAAAATTACTAAAAGTTACGGCCTTAGAATTTTGGTCGCGACACTATCAGACCTTCATTAATTGGCTTAAAAATCATATTATTGATCTCTTGTAAGATCCTAGCCAAAGTGTACCAGATAACTTGAAATGGTTAGCAATGGGATCATTATTCACAGCTACATCATATAGCTCATATCTTATAAACAATTTTTACACTAATGCAAGAAATCAAAAACATCCTGTTTAGAACAGTGGTGTTATCATAGTAGCTGAAGCGATGCATGTATCAAGTTCAAAAAGACAAAAACCCAGTTTATAGGAACATGTATTATTTTGGGATTATGGAAAATATATGGGAACTTGATTATTGTTGAATTCAACTTTCTTTATTCAAGTGCAAATGGGTCGATAATTCTGCTGTAAAAATCGACGACTTAGGATTCATTCTTGTTGGTTTTAGACATCAAGAATTATAAAGAACAACCTTTTATATTAGCTTCACAAGCTAATCAATTTTTTTATGTAACCGATCCTAGTGATTCAAATTGGTCGATAGTTTTGTCAATGAAACCACATGTATTTATTGAAAAATCTAAAAAGTTAGAAAATCAAGGGCTTGAAATAATATCTTTTAGTAAGGGACTGCCATCTATTGAGAAAGTTGATTAGTTAGAAGATCAAATGTATGACTGAGTCGAGTTTAATAAGATTAGAAGGTGAATGGATATATGTAGATACTGCAAAGAAAAAAAATAAGTCTGGAGAGAATTCTAATAAAAGAAAATAACATTAGATAGGTGAGCTTTAATATAATTTTCTTATCTGTTTACATATTATATCTATATTTTCTTTTTGTTATTTGTAAAATTTGTTATCTTATATTTAGTAAATTACTATCGTACTCATGTAGAAAGTTGAGAATTATCATTTTACCTCTTTTTTTCTGTAGGTTTGTATGGATAATAGAATTCTAGAAACTCATTTGTTATCAAATGGAGGAGATGATTATAACATGGAAGAAGATGCCAATTTTTCCTCTCAACGAGAAAAACCACAAATTAAAGGATCAACCAAAATACCAAACATTATGAAGAATCGACAAGATGAAGCCAAAATTACGGTGGGGATTAATGAATATGGTACCGTACCAACAAAGCCTTGGAATGACTTATAAGGTTTTATAGGCTTTAGGAGACAAGCACATGTACCAACCACTTACTCTAATTAGAAAAAAGTTCCAAAAGCATTGAATGATAGAATATGGATAGAGGTCTAGGTGAGTAATTATTACTATACTCCCTAATTTATGAACTTTTTTTCTTGAAAGGCTAATTTGTTAATTCCTAATGAATATATATTTTTGACAGCAATCATTTAATCTAGATGAAAACAAAGAGAAAGAAGTATTGGTATCCAGTGGAGGAAGTGGAAATGTCTTCTTTGTAGAGATCACATAAAATCTCGTAAGGATGAGCCGATAGTTTATGATAGACCTCTGAATGTTTTAGCAGATTATCCATACATCACTACAGTGCGATCGGAAAAATTTGTAACTAAACGACATATGAGTGAGTGGTCAGACTTTTCTGCTGAGAAGAGTGCTCAAAGAAAGACATACAGGTATAACCACCACTTCTCTTGTAGTGGTTATGTTTCATTAGAAAGAAGAACGGTAATTACTTAACTTCAAGTTAGTATGTTTAAAATTTCTATTAATTATTTATTTTATCTTATTGAAGCAAGATGAAGTGAGATCCACACAACGAATTGGTAGAAATCAAATGTGAAAACGTGTGCAGGTTGATTAGAAAGGAAATATTAAGAATGATACAACTAGAATAATTATTAATCAGATTGTAAGTTTTATTTTATTTGTAATGCAGATTTATTCAATTTCAATGTTTGTAGCACCTTATCTTCTTGGTGTTCATCAAGTTTAGAGGAAATTATTACTGAAAAATTCTAATCTTCCCCTAAAAAGGAGTATTTGAGATTGGATGGCAACTGTTTCAATTTAACTTGGATGATTGGATGCTTGAAGGCATTGTTACACTAGAACATGATGGTAATTCTTTGAATCTTGGTCTCTATCCTTTGTTTTCTATTCTTTGGGAATAATCAGATAAAGAACATATATTAAAGATATCATGATCTAAATGCATACTTGATTCAACTGAATTAACTAAAGAAACTTCTAATCTATCTAAATTAGTCCCTATGTGAATAAAATCCCTTAAGATAGTTTCAATAATGTTAGCTTCCTTATTTTCATCTTCTTCATATGGTTGCTTACACAAATTGAAAAAATTAACTTCAAGTGTCATGTTCCCAAATGAAAGTATCCTCATTCCATTCCTACAATTAATCAAACTATTAGAAGTTGCTAAAAATGGTCATCCTAAAATAATAGGAATTGGATTACTTACCTCAAGAGGTTGTTTATCCGAGATAATAAAATCCACAAGATATATGAATTTATCAACTTGAACTAACATATCTTCTACTACTCCTCCTAGGACTTTAACTAATCTATCGACAAGCAAAAGAGTGACAAAAATCGATTTTAACTCACCTAGATTGAGTCTTTGATAAACTAAATTTGGAGGTAAATTCACACTAGCTCCAAGATCAAGTAAGGCTCGTTCAATTTTTTTTTTACCATAGAGACATGAAATTGTAGGACAACCAAAGTCTTTATATTTCAAACAATTATTATTTTGAAGAATTGAACTTACTTGTTCGGCTAGAAAAGCTTTCTTCTTCAAATTGTTTTTTTGTTTTACATTACACAAGTCCTTCAAGAATTTAGCATAAGATGGAACATGTTTAATAGCATCCAATAAAGGGATATTGATCTTTACCTATTTGAAGATTTCAAAAATTTTAAGATTGTGATTTGTTTTCCCTGAATTATTTAAAGTATGAGGAAATAGAAGAGTAGGAGAGGATTCAATCTTTTCTTCAGAGGGTATAGGTTTAGGCCCTTTTTTATCCTTAGAGTTTGATTCATCATCTTTCTCACAAGGTTCAAGAATAGGTCTTTCTACAATCTTACCACTATGAAGAGTATGATTGATTTGACAATCTATAGGTTGGCGTCCAAAAGTTCCCTCATGTGAATTGAATTGTCCCTTGATTTTTGTTGCGGTTGTGATGGAAACTTATATTTCTCTTCAACTTAGAGAGCAGATGCAAATTTTACAAGAGTATCTTTCAAATCCGTCATAGTTTGGACATTTTTGAGTGTTGATAGACAATTGCTTTTCAATGAATGAATGTAATGCTTCTTCAAAATTTTTCATAGGAGGAGGTATGTAAGGTACAAAACCTTGAGGATTTTGAAAATTTTGTTGTGCATCAAATAGTTGTTGTGAAGATTGTGCATGATTATAATTTCTCCAACTAAAATTTGGGTGATTTCTCCAGTTGGGATTATGAGTTTGAGAATATAGATTAGGATTTGGTCTTTTGAATGTGTTAAACATTAGCTTGCTCATGAAGATATTCCTTAAAAGAAGGTAGAATGGGACAATCATTAGTTTCACAAATATGATACACAATCTCTTGCATAGATTTTACTTGACCACTCTTCTTCATTTCAAATGTCTCGACTTTTCTAGCTAAGGATGCAAGTTTGGCTTGGAAATTGTGATCTTTCCTAAGGTTGTACATGCCTCCACTAGAAGTAGGAGGTTGAGTATTGGTAAATATCTCACAAATTCCTACAATATCCTAATTTTGTGCATTTTAAGCTAATGATAAGTATTCAATTTTCTTATTAGGGTCTTTATCTTAAAAAGTACTATTACACATCATTTCAATCATTTGCCAATTTTTAGGTGTTAACCTCTTATAAAAATGTGAAACTAAGCTCTATGTTTTGAAATCGTGGTGAGAATAAGTATTAAGCAATTCTTAATACCTGTCCCAATACTGGTAAAATGTTTCTCCTTATTTTTGACTGAAAGTGATAATTTATCTTTTGAAAGAATTTTTTCGGTGAGTAGGAAAAAAGTTTTTCAAAAACTATTGTTACATTTAATCCCAAGAACCAATAGAACCCGACCTAAGATTTTGTAGCCATATTTTAGCTTTATCTTTTAATGAAAAGGGAAAAAACTTAAGTTTAATTGTAACGCCCCCCTAGCTCCACTATACGACTATGTAGGTTAAACTAGGAAGTATTACTCTTTTATAAAGCATAACTTTTGTTTTGTTAAAATATTTGGGCCAAATTTAAAATTTTCAAGTTTTAAAACAAAAGAAACTGCGTGGCATTACTTTTTGAAAGTGTCTTTACAAAATATACAACCAAAAACTCCTTCTCAGTTTATCTTGCCATCAGCAGTAATATTTACAATACACCAGAATAACAAAATACAAAGAAAACACCACCCACAAGTCAAGCTCGTCTACATCTGTATGATCATAAAAACAAGAAAGCCTGCTAGCTAATCAGCAACTCTATACATCATATATATCCTCACCTACATCACAGGAACTAAATGAGCTAATGCTTAGTAAGTAAGATCATGTATGCCCACGAATGTGTTTCATGTATAAACTTTATTGAAATTCCCGTTGTACTCTTTCTTTCATAATTTTTCATTTTGATGCACTTTCTTAGAAAAACATTTCTTTATAGGGCCTTTGAGTACATTACAAAGTCGCGGCAGTCGTTAGGCCGTGCCCACCTGTGCGGGAAGGAAACACATGGCCAATGTGAACCATACCTACCCAACGCAGACCGACTAAGTAATGCACCTGATAAATCTCATAGTACAATGCTCAGCCCCGGTAGTCAGTAAGCTTTGCCCACCTATGCGGGAAGGATGCCTGTGTAAACCATACTTACCCAACGCAGACAGACTAAACACTATACTTAAAATATATCTTGTAAAATTAGTACAATGGTACTACTTTAAATCCAATGTGTGGAAAACTGCACTTCTTTTAAAATCATGCTTAAATGATCATGCCATGCTTATGTTTTCATAAGCTTTACAACAACAATATAAATAACATATAATTGAAATAATACACATAAGCATATAGGAAAACATCTTGTATCTACTATTGTTCTTGTGATGCAGTTAAAATAAATCTTCATTTACCTTACGTCAGGGTAGAAAAGATAGTGGAAAGGAATAGTATCCTCTGTGGCAAGGTGTGTGGAAGACCTGATGTCAATTTTACTACTAATATTATCACTACAATGTAAAATGTTTAAAGAAAATAAGTACAAGACCGAATCACAGCTTTTACAAAATAAGGAACCCTAATCACAAAATGAACCAAAATGTCATCTACTTTCATAAAAACTAGTCCATTTGCTTCTAAATGGTACCATTTGGACCTAAAAATATTTGGACAGCACCTCCCCTATTGTGAGGACATCCCCACATGATTAAAGTCATGGTTTAAGACCTGTAATAACAATCAACAAGCCAAGTCCCACATATACAATTCAAAGAGGATCATTTAGAGCAACCTAGGTACATTTGAATTCCTTTCATTTAGACAAAGTTTAAAACCACTTTTATACTTGTGTGTCATCATAACCAGCCACCAAATGAGTGTAATAAATATTAAGATCCATAAAATATACACTCCAAGTTTAGAAAATCAGATTACAAATATAAAAGCTTAATCTACCTCACATGACAACACTTAAATCCTTAACTAGCACACTTTAGGGCTTTAAGTATAACTTTAATCTTCCACTTAAATTCTGTATTTCCAGCCATATATAAGGTTTTCTTAGACCTTAATTCATCAAATAAAAGCTTTAATTCAAGAGCTAAAGTAATAGAAATAAATTACCAATTCCAAATTCCACAAAAAGCTCACCTTGACTAGTTTAAACTTTTGTTGAAGCTCTTGCCTTCTACTTCCACAAAACTGATTTCTAATGCTTTTAAATTGATCTTAGGACTCAAGAGGAGCTAGAGAAAATATTACTTAAGTATTATCACGTGGAGAATGGAAATAACAAAACAAAACCTAGGAAAAAGAACTAGTAGAATTACCTTGACTAGTTTTGACCTATCTTGCTTTCTTGAGCTCCAAATTTGGTTCTACCACTTGGAAACTATTAGATATGGATAAGGGGAGTTGAGAAAAGTATAGAAAGTTGCTGGAGTAGTGCAAGTCGTGGCTGGGGAGGAAGAGGAAAGAAATGACCAGATTTGGTCAAAAATCAGTACTTAAAGGCTAAGAATAGCATAACTTAAATTCTAAGGGGTATTTTGCACCTTAATTTCCATGTGTCCAGCTCCAAAACATCTTTAGCATACGTACCACATTGCTGGTCAATCCTATACACTCAAGTGTAGACCAAAATGGTGAAACCTAGCTTAGAAAGTGAAATCTAGTCATACTTTGACTTATGATNTAAATATTAAATTAAAGCTATTTGACGTGCTGAATGCACAGTGAATTTGGCTCCGAAAAGCGTGAAAAATACATTTTACCGAAAAACTACTATTTGACCAAGTTATCAACAGACATGGTTTTTAACGCATGTGCAAAGGGTATTATTATTCATGAATGTATTCTTTGTTCTTTTTACACACCAAGCTCTCTCTCTCTGAGGGTACTGAGCCTTTACACTGCATGGGAACACTTCGACAACTATTAGTATAATAATATATATTAAAAGAATTTAACGATCAAAATGAGCAATTTATCATAAAATTGACACTAGTTTCATGATATGTCTATTATGTAATATGAACATGCTTATTATTGGCCTATTATGTATGTGAGAATCTTGGGCATTATATTAATGGTGTGCATACTACAATTTTAGTCATTATAAGTGTTATATACCTCTTCAAATTATCTTAAATAAAAATAAGGAATTTCTAAATGTAAGCCATGAAAAGATAGTAAACGTTGAATGATGTCGGGCTTAAAATTAAAATGAGATGTATAGAGAGGAAAAACTAAACATTAGAGTGTACCTATACTTGCGAGATTCATATGGTCTCTTAGTGCCCTATGTCTATCCTAGTCATTATGTACAAAGTCATTATCCTCTTAGTCAATTTGGTTTTCGGTTATGTTTTCAAGTACAAAAGTGTCAAAGTAATAATTCACTACTGAGGTCGATCCACGAGAGGATTAGTGAATAATACATGAACCTAACATATATATTATAAAAATAAAAAAGTTGAGAGAAAATATATTGTAGGATGATTATAACAATATAAAATAAAGTGACAAAAAAAATAATGATACAAAATTGCAAAATTAAACACTTGCTAAGATTAGGATCCACTCTTGGGTACATCAAATAAGTATAATCTGAATTCTTTTATCACTCAATCGGAATTCACACATAATGAAAGTTCCAATAAGAGGATTTATTACTAAATATCTATTATTAGTTATTTATGTGATTAGATTAGTTTCCTTGTCTACCTTCTTGGATAACTACTGGAAATTAACCTAACAGTTAGGAAAAATATATCTGCATAAAAAATATGGAAAACACATGATCAAATCATGAACGCAGTGAAAAAAAATTAACAGATTTAGGTTTTAAAATTCTTACATGAAAACATATTTTCATAACCATATAATATATATAGATCATATGTAGGATCATGTATAACATAAATCAAATCCAGATGCATAAACCTTAGAGATGAGATTTGGAATTT
The DNA here is from genome assembly GCA_002914805.1 of Parasponia andersonii. Classification (NCBI taxonomy): domain Eukaryota; kingdom Viridiplantae; phylum Streptophyta; class Magnoliopsida; order Rosales; family Cannabaceae; genus Trema; species Trema andersonii. Next base: position 292,225 of record JXTB01000220.1, on the reverse strand, counting down.
ACCTCTTATAGCATGCTCTTCTTGATTTCCTAGTTGATGGTGATCAAATATCTAACTCTAAATTTTCTTGTCTATGGTCTTGCTCTTAATTGATAAGCCAAGTAGGCACTAAGTTGAATCTTTCGTTAGAGAACTATCAAGAATACCTTCTTGATCCTTTGGAGCACTTGGATATTAGATGAGAACATGGGGCTATAGGAAACATTTTCTCCCTCTCTTTCTCTTAGCCTTGGTCGAAATTCCCACTTTCGCTCCCTTTGTTTCACATGGGACTCTCTTAGAGTTACTCTGTAGTTTTTTCTCTCATATATCTTATATATATAAGGCCCAAAACTGCTTATCCAAATCTAATTAGGAATGAGATTGTTCTCCGATTTCGGATTAATGTGTATTTTGTATAAATATGTCCATCTCATTTAACTTATTTATCAAAATACCAAGTTCTGTGTAGAATCATTATTTTATATAGTTTCGTGAAACTAATTTCATAAATACCACTAACTAATTAATGAGCTTTGTTGAGCTAGATGAGGGACCTAATGGATCCAAATAATCTAAGCTCCTATTGTATGACAAATACATAATAACTCTTATTATGTTATTTATATAAATACTATTAGTAAATGAGACACTCTACTAAAGGCCCAATATTGCATTCTTAAATTAAATACCATACCTTTTATAGAAATTCAAACAACTAGCCTTGATTAATGGATCTATCTAGTATATTCTATACCACATGTAAAATCCCTATACAAGGTCATAGTTAGATAGATAAAATTACTGTAATACCCCTCCAACTCATATTTACCTTTAAGTTGCCATCTTTTTATCAAGAAATAATATTGTCGATAATTTTGTTCTCAATGGCCATTTAGATAAAATTATTAACCCATTCACAAAGTGAATGCTAAGATCTTAGATTTAATTATTCCATAAATATTAAAAGATGCTAAAGGAGTAGTAATGTATAGTATTCTTAACTATTTGGTGTTCTTGTCAATTTATAAATAATAACCTCAAATATACCAGAGTTCGTCTCTAATTTCACATAGGCTAGTCTTTTAACAAATCAAAATTTTACAACCTATGAAAGTAGGTCTAATCAAACATCAAGGATTAAGATCTACATACTAAGAGCTAGTTTATGGCAATATGAAGAATTAAGTTACGATACTCTAATTCTTTATATTATCTTGTCCAGTTCGATAAACATAACTTATTTATATTATACAAGTATTTTTATCAGAAGTCAAACACTTCAATGATTTGAGACATATCATTCCCATTGAGATAGACAAGCATTACAACCCATAGTAAATAAAGTATTCTATCTTTATTTACAGATTGTGAACTAGTCAATTTAGACTTAGATAAAGAAACAAGTCTCCCCATAATTTATACTTAATCATGTTTGTCTCTTTATATACAAATAAAGTCATAGAATCTTTTTCAGAAAAATAAACTATTCAACTGAGATAGTTTGATTTAGCAAGTATCATAACTACATATAAGAGAAAGTAAGTTACACTAAAAGGTTAAATTTTGAAATTTGCTTTTTTGGGCAAATATCCCAAGAAATTCACCCTTTAACCTTAGCAATATGCAAGATTAAGCAAACACGATGAAGAAGAACAACAAGTATGAACACAATATGTACATAGCTTTAAACATAAAATTCTTATTATTTTGAAGGCAAAGCAAGGTTATAACAACATGAATAACAAGAGGAGAACAAAAGTGAGTGATCTTGATCTCAAACCAAGATACCTCCTAAGCCTAGTTTAAGCATCTATTTACAGGAAAACTTGGAGATACAAAGTTAAAGAGTGTAGGCTAGGGATAAGTAAGGTTGCACTGTATTTTGGCAGATTCATCCCCTCTCAAAGTGCATCTGGAACTCAATGAATTTGGATGAACTAGGTCCTGATCAAAGAAGAGAAAATGAAGTCTTATCTCTTTTGAGTTCTATGCCACCAATTTGTATCAAGCATGGCTGTATTTCTTGACTTGGGGCAAAAATTTTGAAGATAGGTTCTACTGTGTCAAACTAATGGCTGAACTTATCATCTGGAAGGATCTGATATTTTTATCAAGATTTTTGCTGATTTGGAATTTTTTCTAAGAACAAAACATCTATAATTTTTTGTATATGTGTCTGTAGCACCAAGAATCACTCAATTTAGGATTGTATTGAAGCTAGAATAGGCTAAACATTGAAGTGAATTGGGCTAAATATGAACGAAGTCTAAGTCACAATATTGTCCATTTGAGACCCACTTTGAGATAATCTAGGTAGATCTTGTAAGTTGGGTTTAGTAGGTCATTGAGTCTAAAATCCAATGGTTTAAGAATTGAATCATTCTCTAATAAGGTTTAGAACTCATACCTTTTTTACGAAACCTACATAGAAACGAATATTTAACACAAATTAGGGGTAATTCTAGCTTTTCGGCCTATGTCTACAAAAGTACTTTAAATTACGGAATTTAATAAAACTCTAAATTTATGATGATAATATAATCCCATAATAAATGAATATAACTAGGCGTTCATCAAGTCTCAAAATACCCCTAGGGGACTCGATACACCTACAAAAGACTTGGAATGCCCTGACAATTAATAAAGTACCAAAAATAACCCTACACTAATTAAATATTAGAAATAACCTACATCCAAAAAAATTCCTTTATTTCACAAAAGTACAAAAAAATGCCCTTAAATTAATGAAATACCAAAAATACCCCTGTAGTCTTTCAAGTACCCCTACTACTAATAAAATATCCGAAATACCCCTATAACTAATAAAATTATAAAAATACCCCTTGAAGACCTAATACATCCCAAGTAGAACCAAAAGCACAAAAATACCCCTAAAAGAGGTAGAATTACCAAAATTCCACTTGAGTACTTGAGATACCCTAGGTTATTTTGTTATTTCGTTGTCTACTAGTCTTGGTGGGTTTCAATACCTACATATATTATTTTACTCATAGAAGAAATTACCTTAGACCTGTTCGGATGTTGGTGAGAGATTATGCATCTTGATATCGAATCCTTAATTTTTGTATTTGGATAGGTTGGAATTAAACATTATGTGTTATCCTTCACTTATAAATATTGTTCTTTGGTCTAGTTACCATGTTATCTCCCTGTGTTCTCCAGGTATGTCATATATGTAGCACTCTTAGGGGAACTGTAGCGAGATACTACTAGAATTTCGGCATTAATGGAACAATATTCGAGCAAATCATAGACCACATAAGAAAGTATTCCTAAATAGGATAGGGACTTACCCTTTAGAAGTGGAATGGTAAGGTATAGTTAGGATACATGCACATGGAAGCACTTGCTTAAATGCATTGTATTGGCAGTTTGATGGATAATTGGTTGTTGCCATATGTGGACAATAGAAGATGGATGTGGACAAAAGTTGGATGAGTATAAGGAGCTGATTGTCAGCTATTTTTAGAAGAGGTGCAAAGGCTTTTATTGAAAGGGCAAAAGCTTTTGTCAATGATGGAGGTAAAGTGAGATGTCTGTGTGTGGTTTGTTTAAAAAGGAAATTCCAAGGCTCGGATATAGTTGAATGAGTTGAGAAGGGCATCCAATAGTCCTACACTATATGGTCATTTTACAAAGAAACTTTTCTAGCAACAAATGTTATCAGTGAAGATGAAAATGATAAGCAAGGCAATGAGATGTATGATCTCATGACTGATATTGCTAGAATAGGCAAACCAAGTTATGAAGTTGATCTAGACTTGGATAATGTCTCGGTGGTTTATGAACAACAATCAGACATGTATAGTCAATTTTTTTAAGGATATGGAGAAAGAGTTGTATTCTTGGTGCACAAAGTTAAGTTGGTGCATTTGAAAGTTTTGAACAAGTGGAACAGTAAGTCATTTAATATGTTCTTGAAATTGTAACTTGAAGCATTTCTAGATGGGACTAATTTACCTAGACTACACTATGAGCCCAAGGAAAAATTGCATGATCTTAGTCTTGGGTATGAATCAATTCGTATCTGTAAGTACTAGTGTACTCTATTCTGGAACGAGAATGCAAAGTTAGAAAGTTACATAGTATATAATGAAAGCCGATGGGAAACAGGGAAAAAAGTGCCGAAGAAAGTGATGTGGTATTTTCCTTTACAAGTTGATTGAAGAGATTATATAGTGCTTAGCATACTATGAAGGATATGAGATGGCATGATTCATTGAGGTCAAAAGAAGATGGTATTCTGAGAAATCCTACAAATGGTCTTGGTTGAAAGAAGTTTGACTAGAAATATCTTATATTTGTAGCTGATCCTTAAAATGTCTGACTGGGATTGGTGATATATAGATTAAGCCTATTTGGGAATATGAGCAATGATTATAGCATGTGGTCAGTCATACTCGTTCCGTATAACTTGCCACCCTGTAAGTATATGAAATCAGAGTCAATGATGTTGTCTCTTCTCATTCCTGGTCCTACTACCTTTGGAAAATACATGGACATCTTTTTCAGGCCTCTTGTTAATGAACTGAACAAATTGTGGGTTAATGCTATTAAAATTCATGAAATAATAAGTGCTAACACATCCCATATTTAGGCTACAGTTATGTGGACCATCAATGAAAATCCGGCATATGCCTTAGTGTCAGGTTGGAGTACAAAAGAGTATAAAGTATGCTCAACTTGTAATAAAGAAACTCCATCAATGATATCTGGTATAGATGATTTCTTTTGATGGATGATAAAATGAGAAAGAGAAGACAATACAATGGGTAGTATGAAATGAGGCCAGTGCATAAAAAGTGTTCAAGAGATGACATATTGAGACAATTGGAACATTTATAGATGAGATTACCCCAGAAGCACAAAGATCATGGCAGAGTGAAAAGAAAATGTACGGTCGTTGAGCTGAAATAGTTGAAGAGTTTCTTTTTCGAGTTTGACTATAGGCAGCATTTATTATTGAGATATAATTTAGATGTCATGCATAACAAGAGGAATTTTTGTAATAGTGTTTTGGGAATTCTTTTAAGCATCGAAGGAAAATCCAAGGATATAGAAAAGGCTAGACTTGATCTTACAGACATGAAGATTCGCAAAAAGTTACATTTTTGCAAAGTGGAAAAACAAATGGAAGAAACCCCATGCTTCTTACACTTTAAGTGCTAGAGAGCATAAGAAATTTGTCAGTTTGTCAAGTTAGTCCAATTTACTGATGATTTTGCTTCCAATCTAGCAAAATATATCAATGAAATAAAAGATAGGATATCTAGGTTGAAATCACGTGACTGTAATGTCTCATTTTAACGTATGCTACCAGTTGGGCTTAGACTGTACTTGAAGAAGGAAATTTAGGTTACTATCACTAAGTAGTGCTTTGTTTTCCAATAGCTTTGTGCACACATATTAAATATGGTCGATCTTAAGAAAATGCAACAGGATGTTACAACCATATTGAGCAAGTTAGAAAGAATTTTCCCTCCAACCTTTTTTTCATATAATTGTTCACTTCATTCTTCATCTATCAGAAGAGGCAATACTCGATGGTCCTATTTATTTTAGATAGATGTACTCAATTGAATGACCCATGGGTGTTTACAAGTAGTATGTTTAAAATCAGGTATGCGAAAAAAGGTCTATTATTGAAGCATATGTTTTAATGAAGCCCTTACATTTTGCTCAATTTATTTGCAAGGTTTGGAGACTCAATTCAATCACCCTAATCATAATGAATTTACTGTTAATATTCATTCAAACCACATATTATCAGTTTTTAGTCTGTTGATAACCCACTAGACAAAAAAGGCATAGTTACACTTGATCCATTTGACCGACTTAAAGTTAAGTGGTACAGATGAATAACTATCCAGAAATACAGAAATCTCTTGAGTAAGTAATGTCAATTTATGCTTCCTTTCTAATAATTATGATATTAGTTTCTAATGTTTGACACTACATATATGCAGTGTGCACATGAGAGAGTTGAAGGCTAAAAGTGGTGGAAACTTAGAACAACAATAAGAAGTTGAGTTTCTCACATAGTATTAGAACCGAATAAGTGTCTATGAAATAATTTTGTTAATTTTTTTATTCCATTATTAAGTCAAATCTCTTTTTTCTTTTTTCTTTCGAGACAAATGAATTACAAGCAACAAGTTCAAATGATGTCAATGATAAATTATATGCATTGGTTAGTAGATCGAACTTCTTAACTTTCTCAATCTTGGTTATGTGGTAACGGTATCAAGTATTTAGTTGAAAAGTGTGGCATTAAACGAAAGACTAGAAGTTGTGAGGTTCGCAGTCCTAGATTGGATCGAAATTACTTCTATGGTATACTTGAACAGGTTCTAGAGTTGTCTTATATAAAGAGTTGCATCGTATTATTGTTTAGATATAGATGGTTTGACACTAATCTGAGAACAAAATAGATTCGGCATGACAATCAGCTCGCAGGTATATTTCTCAAATCTTATGTTAGCTCAAGATTAGCAAACCCAATTACGGGGGGAGGGGGGGATGAATTGGGTTTTAAAAACTTTTGCAAACTTTTCATGATAAGCAAGTAAATTATGTAAGTAAACAATATAACAAGTAAAAATAACTAAATATCATGCACAAGCTCAAAGTAAATAAATAAAAGAGATGGGGATAGAAAAATGCAAACACTATTTTTACGAGCTTCAACAAACTTGACAGTTTGTCTGTCTCCCCGGCTCTTAGCAATCTACTTCGAGCTTTCTATTATCGTATCAAGAGAATGGGCTTGATTGACCCTTTTACTTAACGAGTGATTTCTCTTTAGGCACACTCTATTGAGATATTTTCCCTAAAAAGTAGATTTCAAATTTTATCCTTTTAGAGTAAATAACTTTCTCTTATATGCAATTATGATATTTGCTATATTAAATTGTCTCAATTGAATAGTTTATTTATCTAAAAAAGATTCTATGACTTTACTTGTATATAAAGAAACAAACATGATTAAGTGTTAATTATGGGGAGACTTCTTTCTTTATCTAAGTCTAAATGAATTGGTTCACAATCTATAAATAAAGAAGGAATACTTTATTTACTAAAGATTATAGTATTTGTTTATCTCAATGGGAATGATGTGTCTCAAATCATTGAAATATCTGACTTCTAATAGAAACACTAGTACAACATAAATAAGTTATGTGTATTGAACAGGACCAGGTAATATAAAGAATTGGAGTATCGTAACTCAATTCTTAGATTATCACAAACTAGCTCTTAGCATGTATATCTAATCCTTGTTGTTGACTGGACTTGCTTTCATTAGTTGTAGTCTTTTGATTTGTTAAAATACTAGTCTCAGTGAAATTAGAGGTGAACTCTAGCATATTGAAGATTATGGCTTATGAATTGATGGAAACACCAAATAGTTAAGGACATTATACATTAATGTCACTTTAAGGTCTTTCAAGATTAATGGAATAATTAAATCTAAGATCTTCGTATTCACTTTGTGAATTGGTTTATAATTTTTTCTAAATGGCCATTGAGAATAATGTCACAATCCAAACCCCATAAGGGGAATTTCAAATTTTTTTTTTCAGTGGACCTAATCCACAATTCATAGCCACCAATAAACACAGACTGAAAAATTTCAAGAAAAATCAAATTCTCAGATAGTTTACTGAGCATCATCATCCATATCTCCATATCACACTAGAATGGCATATATAATTACAGACATTTTCAAATTAACATACAAAACAAGAATACTAGTAATATCCAAATATTTTACAAGACTTAAACTCGAGTCTTGTATTTACACTCCTAGCTCTATCAAGTCTCAAGTTACAAATAAAAGATAACTTCCTATTCTGCTGGTTGACCGTCAATGTCACACTGAACATCACCTGTAGAGAAAGAAGGGGGATGAGCATAAATTGCCCAGTGGGTTATTTAGTATTTCCCAATACAACTGCATGGTTGGTAATTCTAAAAAGCATTTTTATAAATATGGAGCATTTGGCACGGGCGGACGGTGGAGGCTCGGATGAACAGTTTTCGTGGGTGTGTTTTGAGGGGTTTTGGTGGAGAAGAAGAGAGAAATGAGGGGTTTTTATGCAATTTTTCAAAAACTGTAGCAGTTGGACACGTGGCACAATCTGATTCGACCGAAAAAATAAGTTTTTGAAATTCCACTTTGGCCCCAGTTTTAAAAGATTCTCTCATTTTAGTCCCTCATTAATTACACTTTTGCCTCCAATTTGAAAATTTCTTTTTCACTTTGACCCCAAATGCATCTAGACAAAATCTTGTCTAGATTCAACACCAAATTTATTTCTGATTTTTATTTAATTAATCCAAAAATATAAAATTACCAAAATACCCTTGAAGTAAATTTACTTAATTACCCTTACAAAATTTAGGATTTTACATCCTCTCCCCCTTAAAAGAATTTCATCCCGAAATTCGGATACAAGGGTCAAAGTACAACTTCAAGTTTGAAATTAAACAAATGAGGATATTTGTCATACATTTCTGTTTCTAGCTCCCAAGTGGCTTCGTCTTCCCCATGATGTTGCCAAAGAACCTTGACAAGTGGTATCTCCCTATTTATAAGCACTTTGAGCTCTCTCCCCAGTATTCAAACTGGTTGTTCCTCATATGTTACATCCTCTTGTAATGGCTCTTCCACATACTGGATAACATGAGATGGATCAGGCACATACTTCCTGAGCATCGAGACATGAAAAACATTGTACACTCGGCCTAATTGTGATGGTAGTTCCAAACCATAGGCTACGGGCCCAATTCTAGAAGTAATTTCAAATGGTCCAATATATATTGGAGCCAATTTGCCTTTAAGCCCAAATCTAGTGATCCCACGCCTTGGCTTCACTTTCAAGAATACTTTATCACCAACTTCGAATTCTACTTCACGTCTCTTAGGATCCGCATAATTTTTCTGTCGACTCTGCGTGACTTTAAGTCTTTGTCGAATCTTGTTAATTTTCTCAGTAGTCTCTTATATCAGTTCCGGCCCAAGAATGACACAAAATCTAATATACAAGAATGAAGCATGTCTTCTAGAATCTGAATAGTCCTCTAAGATTGGCCATCTGTTGGAGGATGGTGAGCAGTGCTGAGATTTAGTTCCGTTCCCAAAGCTTTCTGCAAAGCTCTCCAGAACTTAGAAGTAAATCTTGGGTCCCTGTCTGAAACTATGCTTGATGGCATTCCATGCAATCGAACAATATTGTCAATATAGAGACGACTAAGCTTGTTGAGTGAAAAATCAAATCCGATCGGTATGAAATGAGCAGTTTTTGTCATATGATCAACAATCACCCAAACTGCGTCGTTCTTTCTTTGGGTCATAGGTAAACCCATTACAAAGTCCATGATGATTTTATCCCATTTCCACTCTGGTATGGGTAAAGGCTGTAGTAGTCCAGTTGGTCTCTGGTGTTCAGCTTTAACTTGTTGACATGTCATGCACTTAGCCACAAAAGTAGCTACGTCACGTTTCATATCTTTCCACCAATACTGTCTTTTTAGGTCATGAGACATCTTGGTGCTACCAGGATGTACTGCAAACTTAGATTTATGAGCTTCAGTGAGAATGGCCTCTCTAAGATGAGGATCATTAGCTACTGCTAGCTTTCCTTTGAAAAGCACAAATCCTTCTCTATTCATACTCCAACCTTCTAGTTGTTCACCATTTTCGAGTTGATTCCAGATCGTTCTCAACTCTTGATCTTGCCGTTGACTTTGTTGCATAGTTTGGAGAAGTGCAGGTGTGGCAACAACATTACTGAGGTAAGCAATGTTTCCAAATTCAAAGTACTACAAATTATAATCACCCATTTCCAATGAGTTCTTCCAATCTTGAAGTATAAGTGCCGATAAGGAGCTAAGCGATTTTCTACTCAAGGTATCTACTACAACATTGGCCTTGCCAGGATTATACTGTAGCTCAAAGTCATAATCTTCCATATACTCAATCCATCTCCACTGCCTCAGGTTTAGATCCCGTTGAGTGAAGAGATATTTCAAACTCTTATGGTCAAAGAATATCTCAAATTTCATGCCATACAGATAACACCTCCATATTTTGAGTGGGAAAATTATTGCTGCAAGCTCCAAGTCATGTGTGGGATAGTTCCTCTCATGTGGTTTCAACTGTCGAGAAGCATACGCTATAACTCGCCCATTTTGCATCAGAACACATCTCAATCCCATCTTAGAAGCATCGGTATACACCACATAAGATTCATTACTCTCAGGAATTGTAAGAATAGGTGCAGTTGTCAAGTTATGCTTCAATTTCCTGAAAGCTTCTTCACAATCATTATCCCAAATAAACTTGACATCCTTCCTAGTCAGCCTTGTCAATGGTAATGCAACCCTTGATAAGTTCTGAATAAAACGACGGTAATACCCTGCTAAACTGAGGAAACTTCATATCTCTGTTACATTCTTTGGTCTTTCCCATTTTAGAATAGCTTCTACCTTAGTAGAATCGACTGAGATACCTTCTTGAGAAATTACATGCCCCAAGAATTTAACTTCTGACATCCAGAAGTCACATTTTGATCTTTTAGCATACAATTGTTGACTTCTCAAGACTTCAAGCACTGTCCTTAGATGTTCGGCATTGTCTTCCTGAGTCTTGGAATACACCAGGATGTCATCAATATAAACAACTACAAAACGATCCAAGTATAGCCTGAAAATCCGATTCATGAGGTCCATAAAAGCTATAGGCGCATTTGTCAAACCAAAAGGCATTACCAGAAACTTAAAATGACCATAACGGGTTCTGAATGCTATTTTTTGTACATCTTCCTTTCTTATCTTTAACTGGTGATAACTTGACCTCAAGTCAATCTTAGAGAAAAATCTTGATCCACCAAGTTGATCAAACAACTCGTCAATCCTCGGCAGAGGATACTTATTCTTTATCGTCAGCTGGTTTAACTTCCTGTAGTCCACACATAGCCTTAAAGTACTGTCAGCTTTCTTGGCATACAAAACAGGAGCACCCCAAGGAGAATTACTACTTCGAATGAAACCCTTAGATATCAAATCATCCAATTGTTCCCTCAATTCGTTCACCTCTGCAGGAGCTATGCAGTAGACTGGAATAGAAACTGGTTGAGCTCCAGGAACAAGGTCAATACAGAACTCGATCTCCCTATCTGGTGGTAGCCCTGGTAAATCCTCAGAAAATACTTCTGGATATTCACTCACCACCGGAATCCATAGGTCTTGATCATAAGTTCTCACTTCGCCATCAATGGCAAACAAGTTCCTATAACACTCAAGTTTCTTCCTACCTCTTAAACAGGCTTTTAAAATAGGACTTGGTTTCAAAAAATTCATTCGGGCGTGATATATTATGGGTCATCCATCATCCCAAAAAAGAGTCACTCGCTTATCATAACAATCGACGATAGCTCGATACTTGGATAACCAATCCATACTGAGAATTACATCGTATTGTTTCATTGGTAATACAATTAAATCAGCGAGTAATTCTTTACCATCAATCACCACACAACAAGATTTCCACACACAAGACAAATCAGAAACACCACCTAAAGGTGTTCCTAAAGTCAAGGCATAATCCAACTCAGAAAATTCTAATCCCAAAAGTTGAACAAACAACAAGGATATGAATGAATGAGATGCACCAGTGTCAAACAAAAAACATGCCCAAGAATATGAAATAAGAACCATACCAACAACAACACCTCGGCCAGTGTGTTCATGGATACCATTAGTTCCAGAAACTGCGTAAGCTTGGCCAGTAAATTTTCCCTTTCCTTTATTGCCTCTTCCTTGTCCAAGACGACTGCTACTAGATCCCAGACAACTGCTACCATATCCACGCCCTCCTTGACTCCTTGAAGCCTGAGGAGTCTGGAAATTCTAAGTATAACCCTGGAGGCAGTACTGGTATTGGTAAGGTGGTGGAGATGAAAAATCCTGGGAAAAACACCCTGAGACTGTGGTAGCCTAGCTTGAGTGTTATGGGGAGGTGCTGAACTAGAATAACTCCCAAGCGGTCCTCCCTGAGAAAGAGGGGATTTCTGCAGACATTTTGGGCACTCATTCCTCTTATGGCCCTGCTGACCACAGTGGTAACATGTATAGGGGCTGAACCTCTTACTACCTGCTGAACCACTGTTATTATAGCTTCCACCGTTAGGTGAACCCTGAGCAGACATTGTCTATGGTTCCTCTTCTTCATTTTCCTCTCGTTGCTTTTATTTCTCCTCACACCCTGGTCATTTTCTAAGGCTTTAGCTCGTTGGCCAGCTAGCACAACTTCAGAAAGAGTGGCAAATGAGTGAATAGCAATACGGTTGTGGATGCTTTGATTCAGTCCATTCTTGAACTTCGCAATTCGGTAAGTGTCACTCACCGCTGAACTGAGGGCAAGGCTTGCCAATTCGGTGAATTCCATCACGTATTGGTTAACTGTTCTATTCCCTTGAGTAAGTCTCTCGAAATGACCAATCACCTCAGCTTGTTGATCATCGTTTGCATAATGGGCCTTGAAGAGTCTCTCAAATTCTTCCCAAGTTACACCTTCTACGTTTTACATAACCTCAATTGTCTCCCACCAATGGATAGTATTTCCCATCAAGTGAGAGATAGCAAATACAGCCCAAAACTCTCTAGGAGTACCCAGAGTCCGAAAATGTCGTGCCATCTCACGCAACCATGCGTTGGCAACAAGTGGGTCTGGGGTCCCATCATATTATCTAGGTTGAAGGCGCATAAATTTCTAAAGATGATCAGCCTGATCGGGTTAACGCTCTTGTTGTGGTTGAGGTTGAGGCTGAACGTTAGGACCTTTCATCTCACGAAAAACATGACGCATAGCTTCGAAAAATTGGTTGAAGCCTTGTGGAATTGGAAGGGGCTCGGCACTAGGTTGGTGCCTCGGGGCTCTCATAGGAGGCATTTATAAAAGTCTGAAATTATATACCAAACTATTAGTGAGGTAATGATGCATATAATCATAAAAATAATCTCAATCTAGTTTAATGGTGCTATGTCCGAGGTATTAAAAACAAAGCTCTGATACCACAATTTCTGTCACGACCCAAACCCCGAGATAGTGGCAGAAGGGGAATTTCAAATTTTTTTTTTTTCAGTGGACCTAATCCACAATTCATAGCCACCAATAAACACAAACTGAAAAATTTCAAGAAAAATCAAATTCTCAGATAGTTTACAGAGCATCATCATCCATACCTCCATATCACACTAGAATGACATATATAATTACAGACATTTTAAAATTAACATACTTAACAAGAATACTAGTAATATCCAAATATGTTACAAGACTTAAACTCGAGTCTTGTATTTACACTCCTAGCTCTATCAAGTCTCAAGTTACGAATAAAAGATAACTTCCTATTCTGCTGGTTGACCGTCAATGTCACACTGAACACCACCTGCGGAGAAAGAAGGGACATGAGCAAAAATTGCCCAGTAGGTTACCCAATTTCTCTTTTTTGGAAAATCTTTTTAGTAATTCTCAATACAACTGCATGGATGGTAATTCTAAAAAGATTTTTATATATATGGAGCATTTCAGACACATATAGAAAATCTTTACAAAAAATCATGCTCAAATAAAAACCAGATATATATCCAGGTTAAAACAGATTAAAAACCATAATAAAACAAGCATAGTACATATCTGCATGATTAGTAATACCGGAAAGCATTTCTATAAATATCAAGTACTTAAAACCATTTATAGAAAACCATGCTAAAATCAAACCAGATATCCAGGTCAAAACATATAAAAGTCTCATTTAAAATAAGTATAATGCACATCACATAAATCAATACATCACATGAGTCCTCATCCTTTCATCACAACTAGAGCAACTTATACTACATGTATTGAGTGCTGTCTGCCTGACATCTATCTCTGAAAAACCGGAGGGGCACCGAATGCCTACGCCTACTGAATGGAGGTAGTCAGAAAACAACCCCGCATGGGTTTACGGGCTCTCATCGAAGGCGGGTGTACTAGTCTGCCTACTACAATACCGTGATGCCTAAGACGACTCTCATGCCTGATTGTATGAAATATACAATATATATAAAGTCTCAAACAACTATGCAGTGTTTTGATATCCTAGACATGTTCTGATTTTTAGTTAAAATCCATTTTGTACTTTAAAAATCCAAAGTATATTTTCCATGGCTTTACCGAATTCAAAATATAAAAACTTGTACAAAACCATATTTAAAAATATCTAGAGCAGTCTACAATGTTTCACAAATTCATAGTTCATCAAAATAACTATTCAAATAATTCAATTTAATAAAATCATGAAATTTCATTTTTAAAGATAAATTCCAATTTAAATGAAAATAATAGAAAACAAGGAAATTGAATCCCCTACCTCGAAATAGTAATTATGCTGAGCTAAAAACGCTAGAAATATCCTCAATTGATCACCAGGTTGACCGGATAGTTGTTCTCGAGTCTCGTCTCGTTCACTTGAAAAGTTGACTTTTCAAATGGAATCTCGGATAGAGAAACAAAGGTAACCACTGAATTCAGAACACCCAAAATCGTTGGTTTAGATATAAAGTTTGTCGAAAACGGGTCCCGGTACAGAACCAGCCTGTGGCACGCAAAACAGTGCAATTCACGAGTTATTTTCTCGATTTTCGTGTCACTTCGGAAATTAGTGATATTTTATATCAAACTTCATGTCCCGATCTCACTGAGTCAAAATTCAAAGTCAGAACTCAGTTTTAAGGTCTCGAACTCTAAATGGGCGCAAAACTCCGAAAATAATAAAAATACCACATTTGCGTCCCGATAATTAACGATCTTTCGGTTATCATTTTAACACTTAAAAATCATGAAATTTCATGTTTCAAACTCCTCTATCACGTGGTATAATTTTCTCGAGAAAAATAACTCAATTCCAAAATAATTACGAAAATACCACAAAATTTAAATATTAAAATATTACTACAGTAGCCAACTTCTTACTAGAGGTGAGTTGGAGGTCGAGAGTGGCCGGAAATCAAAGCTAGAGTCAGGACGAATCCAACGGTAGCGGTGGCACGGTGATCAGACGTCGGACGGCGGCACGACGGGTGAAAAACCGTTCCGGTGGTGAAATCTTCCGGGCACGATTTCTCCGGCGACAGGCAACGATTCATGGCAGCAGCACCCGACACTGGTTCGTCGGTGTCTCCGGTCATGGCGGATGGGTGGGTCTGGCACGGTGGCAGATGGTGGAGGCTCGGATGAACAGTTTCCGTGGGTGTGTTTTGAGGGGTTTCGGTGGAGAAGAAGAGAGAAATGAGGGGTTTTTATGCAATTTTTCAAAAACTGTAGCAGTGGGACACGTGGTACAATCTGATTCGACCGAAAAAATAAGTTTTTAAAATTCCACTTTGGCCCCAATTTTAAAAGATTCTCTCATTTTAGTCCCTCATTAATTACACTTTTGCCCCCAATTTGAAATTTTCTTTTTCACTTTGACCCCAAATGCATCTAGACATAATCTTGTCTAGATTCAACACCAAATTTATTTATGATTTTTATGTAATTAATCCAAAAATATAAAATTATCAAAATGCCCTTGAAGTAAATTTACTTAATTACCCTTACAAAATTTAGGATTTTACAATAAAATTATTGACAACATTATTTTCTTGATAGAAAGATAGTAACTTAAAGGTAAATATGTGTTGAAGGAGTATTACGGTAATTTCACCTATCCAACTATGACATTGTATAAGAATTCTATATGTGGTATAGAATATGCTAGATGGATTGGTTAATCAAGACTAGTTGATTAAATATCTATAAAACACATGATATTTATTCTAAGAGTGCAGTATTGGGTTTTTAGTGGAGTGTCCCCTTTACTAATAGCATTAATATATATAGCATAATAAGAGTTATTAAGTATTTATTATACTATTGGAGCTTAATTATTTAGATCCATTAGGTCCCTTGTCTAACTCAACAAAAGCTCAATATTTAATTGGTGGTATTTGTGAAATTGGTTTGACGAAACTATGTAAAAAAATGATTATATATAGAAGTTGATATTTTTATAAATAAGTTACATGAGCTTGACATATTTATAAAAATACACCTAAAGTCCAAATTGGAGAATAAGCCTAATCTTAGTTGGACTAGGATTAGCAGTTTTTGGCTCCACATATATAAGATATATGGGAGAAAAAACTGTACAGTAACACTGAGTGTGTTACACAAAAATTACAAGGAAGGGAAGAGAGAGAGAATTCAGCTAAGGCTGAGAGAGAGATAGAGAGAGAAAAAGTTTCCTACATTCTTACGATCTCATCTCACATCCTGGTGTTTCAAAGATGAAGAAGGTGTTCTTGATTGTTCTCCAACATAGGATACAACTTGGTGCCCACTCTCCTTATCAACCAAGAGCAAGAGCATAAACAAAAAGATCTAGTATTGGAGATTTGATCACCTACAATAAAGAGATCAAGGAGGAGCACACTACAAGAGGTAAACCCTAATCTCATTTTTAGGATTTATGTATCTAGATTTAATTTATGTTATACATGATCCTATATATGATATATGCATGATATATGGTTATGAAAATTATTTTCATGTAAAAATTTTAAAACCTAAATTCGTTATTTTTTCCGCTATGTTCATGATGTGATCATATGTTTTCCATATTTATGCATGTATAATTTCTCCTAAGTGTTAGGTCCATATTCCATCATATTGCTCATGTACTCGCTTTACCCGATTTTGATAAACCTTTTCAAGTTGAAACTGATGCCTCCATGCTGAGATATAATTACTTAATGGGCATCTCATGGAGTTATTTATTGAGAAACTAAATGAAACTTAACAACGTTGGACAACTTAGAAGCATGTGCATTGTGTTATTTTCTGGCACTCCAACAATATGGGAGCATTACTTGCTTCCTCGAGAGTTTATTCCACGTTGTGATGATCACCCATTAGGCTTATCAACCAAGCAAAGCCTGATAGAGGAAATTAACGCTCACATTTATGAATTTACCAAGAACTTTTAAGTTTCATTTAGTTGTGTAATCTATGAGTATATGGTTTATTTTGGATAACAGAACCGAAGGCATGTTGTACTTGAATCCTAAGCATAAACTAAATGGACTTCTGTCTATTGGAATTTAAACTAAATAGGATAATGTCATGTTATAGTTAAATAATAGTGAAGTTATTTGTACCGCCACGATACTGCTAATTTGTAGATATACATTTAAGACTTGTGTCATGCCTTTTACGACACTTTCTTTAACGAAAGAAAAAATAACAATTAAAAGCATGTGCATGTGCATGTGCAAATAAAAAAATGGCACTCATATGCCACATTTAAATTTTATGAGTTTCTGGTTCTAAGTACACAAGTAAAATAAAGCATAGTTAGCAAACTACGGGATATGAATTAAACAGCCTATATTACGGACGGGTAAAATTCATAATTTTTATCAAAAATACTTTTGAAAATTCGGAATTAAAACACATGTACGTTAAAAATTCATAAATTTATTTATCCATGTATAATATTTCTAATTTTGAAAAATAAGTTTATAAAATATGCTAATAAAAAGTGTAATTTCCTATAAAAATATGAGATTTTTCACATGATTTAATGTGATTGATGAAAAAAAATATAAATATTACTTATTATAAATTGAATAAGTGGTTAATTATTCAAAACAAAATCAATATATTACATTAGAAAATAATAACAAAATATCTATTGGGACAAAATAAAATTTTAAATAAAGAAAATAAGGTTGTTGAGGCGTATTTTATAGGACTGAAAGATACATACGTGTGTAATACTTGTACAATACATTTTTCATTGAAAATTACGAGTATTTTTTAAATATATTTAGCAAATATATGTAATCCGAATGTATTATACATAAAATTGCTAACTATAATATAAAGTAATTATGTCATTCCATGCATACCACTAGGAGAATGAAAGCTTTCACTGACGGAACAATGCATCAGTGAAAGTATAGAAAATCCATCGGCAAAGGTCATTTTGCATTTATCGACGCATTTTATCATCAGTGACTGGTATCAGTGTAAAAGTCATCGGAGAATAAATTATATCCCGATGCTTTTATACCTGTACTGATGCTTTACGTCTCGTCAGTGAAAGATATCCAGTCTCAGAAAGGGCACTAATAATATACAGCTAGAATCAATTGCATACTGAAAAAATATGTCGGTAATGGTATGTCTTTCACCGATGGTGTACGCTATTAGAGAAAGCATTTGAAAATTTGAATTCAAAACTATTTGTCGACGAATGTAACGTATTGATCAAGGTCTTTATAAAAAGTTACAATCATTTGCCGATGCAAAGAATGCGTCAGTAAATAAGTTTAGACTGAAATAGATCACTTTTATCGACGAGAAGAATGCATCGGCAAATATTTATTTTTTTGAAAAACTTTATTATGTAATAGATATAAATATTAATAATAATATTTATTAATTAATAATTGATTGAAAAACTAAATTTTTTTAAATAATTAATATTAGGTTAGTAAAACAAATTTTATTAAATAAAGAAAAAATATACAAATTGTTGAAAAAAATTACATAAAGTAGGAAAAAAAAAACAACATATTCGATGGTAGTGGCGGAGGCGCTTGGGAAGACTATGGCAACTAGATGTTAGGCTGTTATTGTCGAGCTGAGTAAGAAATGCCTGAAGCATCCATTGTTGGTCGTTGAGCTGCTGCTGAATGTCGGTTTGCTGCCACTGATGATCAATCTGTATACTTCTCAGCTAGCTGTTGCTTCAAAATAGCAATGGTCTCTCCCTACTCCCGGTAGACCACAACAACGTTGCTCGTACTAGTTGCTCTCAATCCTCCTATACTTTTCATCTAAGAGAGAGCTCCTAATCCCTTTTGGTGCCTCGATCATGTCCCTAGTGCTTGGGGCATGAATTGGAACTCATCAATAAGTTTGAGCCCCAACATAGAGTTGGCAGATCAGATAGCCACCCCAGGCTCAATCTGAGCATAGACCTTAGCCTGGGTGAGAACCTCAGCTCTGGTTGCAGCCATCTCTGCCTACAAAATAATAATACAATAAAATTAAATTTCAATTTTTTTCATATAAACTAAATACTTAAAAAGGGAAAACAATGAATTCCTACGTGTTTATTTTGCATATACTCATTCTGCCAACCGATAGATTTGTAGTGGCGATCCTTGAAATAGTGTATAGCGCTCATAAGCTCGTTGTCTTCAGATTACCCTAAAATAATTTGAAATTATTTTGGAATATTAATGCTTAGATATAATAAATGAAAAGACTTAGAGAATATTAAAATTTATCCTCGAGTGTATTTGGCTTTTTATGGTAGCTGACCCCTGCCCAAGATTATATAACTGCTTGGATCGATTCTCTGAGTTTTGTGCAGAGACTTTCTACAAAAATGCATAATAAGTTGTTATAATCATAATTAATTATTAATTATGATATATTAATTATTAGTGCTTTTCTATTTGAAAGTACGTTAATTACCTCAAACTCAAAAGAAGCAAAATGGTCCCATAGAATGCTCCATTGCTCAAAGAAAACATTCTGGAATGGTTTGGGTTTAGTGATAGCTAAATCCATTTTCCCGTTGATAAGCTAGAAATGACTTCGCATCTAGTTACGCCAATCGTTCATGTATGCCATTATTGATTGCTCAATAGAATCCATGAAGAGGGTATTGGTCCGAGGATGCTCAAATAACAATTGTAATAAAAAAAATAGTAATTGCTAAGGAAATATATTATTTGATTAAAATTTAAGATTTGGAAAATCCACATCCAACTGGTTAAAAGTGAGCTCTATGTCCTCTTTCTTGATGTCCTTCCAAACGAAGATAGAGGGATCGTATTTCAGACATGCTTGGCAAGCATGTGTAGAAACATCTTGTCATTCTTCAAGATGGGCTTGTCTGTCCTCTCATCATGTTTGACCGATAGACAGTCAACTCCTGCCTTCCTCTCCTCATTCTCAACAGAAATTCACCTCGTCTCCTCCCTGACTCTCTTACCCTTTAGGGTCAGGTCTGCCATTGCTGGAGTCACATCCGAGGCTAAATCCAAAGGTAATACTCGTCAACTTGGGTGCACTCCCAATTCTAGACATCCTAACAAAAAAAAGTTTCATGCGTTAGATACAATATCATAGAAACTTACTAAATAATAAACACAACTAGTAAATCATCAAGGGTCACAACACGAGCTTGGTAGACAAGATCGTCAATATTATCGACTTTATTTGATTCAACATCTTCTTGATGAAACCGAAAATTTTCCATTTCCAAGAGCTCTACCCATAATTGAAATGTCGAAGGATTTGCCTCTTGCTAAATAGGGATGTCAGTGCTTGTTGATGCAATGTCAGAAATGCCTTCCGCAACTAGAAAATCCTATTTGTTTCAAGGCTTATACTTATTAACAAGTTTCCATCTGTTCTTATCATCATTAGTATAATATATCAACTCAGCTTGTAATACAAGTATAAATGAATCCGTGTACCAGTAAGATATTGACTCATGCTTTGTATAATCAATCTTATACTCATATTTTAAAGTTAACGAATATATGATTAAGAACAAATAATCTACTTGAGTGTATAGTAATCTAAATTAGAGGGATCACAAGACATTAAAGATGGATGATGAAAAAGAGATTAAAGATAAAGTTCAAGAATACAAGACTTAGACTAGCACAGGTTTAATACTTAGTGCTTGTACTTGAATACTTGTTTACATATAATATGATCTTTATGGCTTAAATATTTTCATAGAACAGAAAATTTTCAAACCAACACTTTCAAAATTGCTTATCTCCAATTAAAATATAAAATTTATTTTACACAAGCTTTTAATTAATTTATGAATTTCTATAGTATCCTTATTTCATAAAAATTAATTTAAGAAGTCACAATTTTGAAAAGAACCGAAAAAGATTTGAAATAAAATCAAAATATTCTCTCTGGAATTTTCGATAGACTGATTCCTATTTTTGGTCTACTGATTCTCTATCCAATTTTTAATAGATTTTCAAATTTGATCGTTAGAACCGTACTTTTAACGGCTTGTATTTTTGGTCGACCGAAAATGTCTAAAACGTCTAGCTTTCATTTAAGTCTATAAATAGAAGTTTTTCTAACACTTAAACAACTTTTGAACATTCCTACATTGCTTTAATATTACTTTCAAGTTGTTCAAATCAATATTTGTGTCCGCATCTTGTATCTAGTCTAGGCTTACCTTGTATCTATTATCTTCATTAGAGAGAGATTCTAGTTGAGTGTTTCGATAAACAATAATCATATTGTATTTGTAAGATGAGGTTGATACCAGATTCATAAATAACCCAGTTTAGGTGAGACTAGCACTAGAGTCTAAATAATTTGAGTTAGGCATGATAGAGCGAGAGTCTAATAAAAGTATTGTTTGGGTTAGAACATTAAATTTTAGAAACCTAGCTTATGTCAATTTCCCAGATTATACAAAAAATATGGGGTGGACTGAATTTTACTCTATTAGGGAGACAAGGTATCCTAGACTAGATAGGGGGTTTTATGCTTGTACCAATATCTCTAGGGAACAACATGCTATCTATGGTTCCCTTAAGAGAATAGATTTCGAAGTCACTGAATAGCTCCTAGTAGATCTTTTTCATTTACGTCCAGGTGGTTACAAGTACCCCATAATCAACTTCTGGCCTATACGTGATAACTTTGACCCTTAACAAGCCTTACTCAAAGTTTATTCTCCAGATAGTTTTTAGTCCAAGCCTTGCATCACTGACCTTACTCTAGAGGCTAAGATTCTATTCCAATTTGTGTTTCAAAACATGATTCCTCAAAGCGGTCATAGGGATGCACCTACCTTTTGCGATCTTGATTTTGTTGATTCAATTCTCGCTGGGAGAAAGTTAGACTTGGCTTACTTCATTATCCATGAGATGATCAATGCCATAAAGAATAGGAGATCCTTTCTTCCATACAGCTTCCTTCTTACTCACATCTTCCAACACTTAAACATCCTACCATTTGATAAGGCTGAGCATAAACCATGGACTATTGACATTGAAATCAATAATGAGTCTTTCAGTCTCATGGAATTCAATTTTCTCAACAGAAAATGGGTTGCCAATGGGTGCTTAACATGAAGCTGGTGGTAGTCGTCATTTCACAGCTGCTCAAGGAACTGCTGAAGGTACTCCTAAGGGGACTCATGATGAAGAGGCACTTGCATAAGGATTTGACTTTCATGAAGCCTTCAATAGTCTCTTAGAACGCATCAACAATATCTACCCTGACATCCAGCATCTACACGACATTGAGCTAGAGCATTTTCAGATTGTTTTAGCTAACATCAACTCTATCCGCCAACACCAAGAACGTCAATTTCAGATCATTGAAGAATAATCGGACAAGATTATGAGGATGATGCAATCCTTCTTTGGGTGATTTCCTTCTCCATAGATTGTTTCCTGTTTTAGTGTTTCATCTTTAAATCTCTTGAATTTTTTTTATGAACTCTATGCTTTTGATTTGGTTGTTTGAACTATAATGTATGAACTCCTTAAATTGTTTAAATTAGATATTTTATTTTACATTGCTATGTCATATATTCTTCTTATCCTTCTTCCTTACAGATTTTTTTGATGACATCAAAAAGGGGAGAAGAATGTGCTTTAATTTATTGAATGTGCTAATTGGTATTGAACTTGGTCATTCAATTTCTTCAAATATAATTGGTATCTATTGGCCTAGTTTTTCAAAATATGCATCCTTTATAAGTTTGGAGGGGAGATTAAATTCATTTTATCGGGCATATTTTGGGGAGGGGCATTCAAGGTTTGGTAAGGACACTTATCTCTGTTTATTTCTTCTTTTTGTTCCTTACTCCTATTTAAATAAAATGTTTGTTATCATCAAAAAGGGGCAGATTATTGACTCATGCTTTGTATCAATCAATCTTATACTCATATTTTGAAGTTAATAAACATATGATTAATAAATAACAATCTACTTGAGTATGTAGCAATCTAAATTGGAAGGATCACAAGACATTCAAGATGGATTACAGAAAAGAGTTTGAAGACAAAGATTAAGAATACAAGACTTAGACTAGTACAGGTTAAACACTTAGTTCTTGTACTTTAATACTTGTTTATATATAATATGATCTTTATGGCTCAAATTTTTTCATATCATTTGAAACTTTCAGACGAACATGGTCAAATATGCTTATCTCAAATTAAAATATGAAACTTATTTTACACAAGTTTTTAAATTGATTTATGGATTTCTGTAGTATCCATATTTTATAAAAATCAATTTAAGAAGTCATAATTTTGAAAGGAATCGAAACAGACATGAAATAAAATCAAAATATATTCTCTGGTATTTTCAGCAAAACCAATTCCTGTTTTTGGTCTAACGATTCTCTGTCCAATTTTGAAGAGAGTTTCAAATTCGACCGTTAGAACCATAATTTCAATGGTTAGTATTTTCGGTTGACTAAAAATACACTTTTGATCTACATAAAATGACAGATTATCGGTCAGATGGTCTAAAATGGCTAGTTTTCATTCAAGTATATAAATAAAAGCTTTTCTAACACTTGAAACAAATTTTGAATATTCCTACATTGTCTTAGTCTTACTTTCAAGCTATTCAAATTAATTTTTGTGATTCAAAGTTTTAAATCTTCTTTTTCAAAAAATTTTACTTGAGTCAAACTAGATCATATCTTGTGTCCATATTTATTCTCTCTAGGCTTACCTTGCATCTATTATCTATGTTAGAGAGAGATTCTAGTTGATTGTTTCAACCAAAAAAAAAACATATTATATTTGTGAGGTGAGGTTAACACTGGATTCTTAAACAACCTGATTTATATGAGATTGGTACTAGATTCTAAACAATTCGAGTTCGGCATGATAGAGTCGAATTTGGTTAACTAATATATTAAAATTTGGAAGAAGATATATTAACACAAATTTTATTAAATAAAGAAAATATACAAATTTTATTTAAACTTATTACATATTATAATATAAAAAATGTCTATAATTCTATAGGCGGAGCCAGTGGCATCTCGATGCCGAGCTTTGCAATCAATATCTGAAGCATCCGACTTTGCTCGTTGAGTTGTCGCAAAGTCTCCTCAAGCCGGCGTTGGTTCTCTGCTTCCTTTTCGGCCATTTGTTGCTGAGTCTCGTAAATCTGCCATGCGTGCTCCACATCCTTCTTAGCTAGCTGCTGCTTCAAGGTGGTGATGGTCTAAGTGACTGGTCCCATGCTAGCAGCCCTCTGTTCCCCTATACTTTTCAGCTGAGGGAGTGCTCCCAACCCTTTCTTCCACTTAGATCTAGTCCCTAAAGTCTTCGACATGATCTGAAATTCATCGACCTGTGCTGGCCCCACCATAGACTCAGCAGATAAGGCACCATCCCCAAGCTCAGACTAAGCACAAGACTGAGTTTGAGTGAGCGCCTCTGCCCTAGACGTAACCATCTCTGCCTATAAAACAAAATAAAAATTAAAGTAATTATAATTTATATACGCAAATTAAATATTTTAAATAAACAGAATGAATTCTTACATATTTCTCCTAGGTGTACTCGTTCTGCCAATCCGACGGCTTGAGATAGCAGCTCTTAAAGTAGTCGATAGGGCTCATAAGCTCTCTGGTCTCTTGGTTGACCTATGAAAAGTAGGAAAAAAAGGATAGATTATTTGGTTATAGTATATTTTGTACTGATTATAGAAAATATTTGACTTTCTAACCTTTGTCTTCATCTAGCTAATCATGGTAAACGATTCATGTGCAAGCGAATACAATTGCTTGGACCGATTTTCCGAGTTCTGTGTCGAGAGTTTCTGCAAAAATACATAAGTTATTAATTTCACTATTGATTATAATTTATTCTTAATAATTAATTTTTTTTTGTAAAAGCATATTAATTATCTCAAACTCTTGAGAACCGAAATGATCACACAAAATATTGCACTGATTGAAGGGAATGTTCTTGTACAGATTATCCTTAATAAAAGTCATATCTTACATTGTCTTAATCTTACTTTCAAGCTATTCAAATTAATTTTTGTGATTCAAACTTTTAAATCTTCTTTTTCACAAAAATTTACTTGAGCCAAACTAGATTATATTTTGTGTCCATATTTAGTCTCTCTAGGCTTACCTTGCATCTATTATCTTTGTTAGAGAGAGATTCTAGTTGATTGTTTTAACAAAAAAAAAACATATTATATTTGTGAGGTGAGGTTGACACTGGATTCTTAAACAGCCTAATTTATATGAGATTGGTACTAGATTCTAAACAGTTCGAGTTAAGTATGATAGAGTCGAATTTAAAGCTATTATATATGCATGAGTGTGTAGGAATATGGACCTAATACTTACGAAAAATCGTAAAAATATGTAAATATGGAAAACACATAGTCATATCATGAACTTGGCGGAAAAAATAGCAGATTTAGATTTTAAAAGTTTTACATGAAAACAATTTTCATAACTATATAACATGCATATATCATATATAGGATCATGTATAACATAATCTCCTTGTAGCGTGCTCTACCTTGATCTCCTTGTTGATTGTAATCAAATCTCCAATATTAGATCTTCTTGTTTATGCTCTTACTCTTGGTTGATAAGGTGAGTGGGTACCAAGTTATATCGTATATTGGAGAACAATCAAGAACACCTTTTTGATCTTTGGAACACTGGGACGTGAGATAAGATCGTGAGATTGTAGGAAAAAATTTTTTTTCTCTCTCTCTCTCTCTCTCTCTCTTAGCCTTGGCCAAATTCTCTCTCTTTTTCCCTGTAATATTCATGTAACACACTTTGTGTTACTCTACAGTTTTTTCTCTCATATATCTTTTATATATGGGGCCAAAAACTGCTAATCCCAGTCCAACTAGGATTGGATTTGTTCTCCAATTTAGACTTTAGGTGTATTTTTATAAATATGTCCAACTCATGTGACTTATTTATTAAAATATCAACTTCTATGTAGACTCATTATTTTACACAGTTTCATAAAATCAATTTCACAAATACCACCAACCAATTAATGAGATTTATTGAGTTAGATAAGGGACCTAATGGATCTAAATAATCTAAGTACTAATAGTATAATAAATACTTAATAACTCTTACTATGATATTTATATAAATACAAAGATCCAATACTGCACTCTTAGACTAAATGTCATGCCTTTTATAGAAATTTAATCAACTAGCCTTGATTAACAGATCCATCTAGCATATTCTATACCACATATAGAATCTCTATACAATGCCGTAGTTGGATATGTGAAATTACTATAATACCCCTCCAACAGATATTTACCGTTAAGTTACCATCTTTCTATCAAGGAATAATATTACCAATAATTTTAATCTCAATGACCATTTAGACAAAATTATCAACCAATTCACAAAGTGAATCCTAAGATCTTCCATGAACCTTGAATGACCTTAAAGTGGCATTAATATATGGTGTCCTTAACTATTTAGTGTTTCTATCAATTCATAAGCCATAACCTTCAATATTCCAGAGTTTGCCTCTAATTTCGTTGAGGCTAGTCTTTTAACAAGTCAAAATGCTTCAACCCATGAAAGCAAATCTAGTCAAACATCAAGGATTAAAATCTACATGCTAAGAGCTAGTTTGTGGTAATATAAGAATTGAATTACGCCACTCTAATTCCTTATATTACTTGGTCCTATTCAATATACATAACTTATTTATGTTATACTAGTATTTTTATCAGAAGTCAGACACTTCAATGATTTGAGATACATCATTCCTATTAAGATAGACAAACACTACAATTTTTAGTAAATAAAGTATTCCTTCTTTATTTATAGATTGTGAACTAATTCATTTAGACTTAGATAAAGAAATAAGTCTTCCCGTAATTAAGACTTAATCATATTTATTTCTTTATACACAAGTAAAGGCATAGAATCTTTTTCAAATAAATAAACTCTTCAACGAAGACATTTTAATCTAGCAAATATTATAATTGTATATAAGAGAAGGTTTTTTATTCTAAAAGGGTAAAATTAGAAATCTACTTTTTAGGGAAAATATCCCAATAGAGTGTGCCTAAAGAGAAATCACTCGCTATGTAAAAGGGTCGGTCAAGTCCATTCTCTTGATCCGATAATAGAAAGCTCGAAGTAGATTGCCAAGAGCCAGGGACATGGACAAACTGTCAAGTTTGTTAAAGCTCATAAAAATAGTGTTTGTATTTTTCTATCCCCATCTCTTTAATTTTTTTTACTTTGAGCTTGTGCATGATATTTAGCTATTTTTATATGTTATATTTTTTACATACATAATTTACTTGCTTATCATGAAAAGTTTTCAAAAACTCAATTCATCCCTCCCCGGTACTTGGGTTAGCTAATCTTGGGCTAACATAAGATTCAAGAAATATACTGGTGAAATAATTGTCATGCTGAATCTGTTTTGTTCTTGGATTAGTGTTGAACCATCTATATCTAAACAATAATACGTTACAACTCTTTCTATAAGACAACTCTAGAACCTTTTCAAGTATACCATAGAGGCAATTTCGATCCAATCTAGGATGCAAACCCCACAACTTTTAGTCTTTCATTTAAAACTTGACATTGTTTACCACAAAACCAAGATATGCGAAAGTTGAGAAGTTAGATCTACTAGCCAATGTATATAATTCATCATTGACCTCATTTGAACTTGTTGTTTGTAATTCATTTGTATTGAAAGAAAAAAATGATTAAATGAGTTTTAACTTAATAATGGAATAACAAAATTAACGAAATTATTTCGCAGAAGCTTATTCAGGTCTCATACGATGCGAGAAACTCAACTTCTTACTGTCATTCTAAGTTTCTACCACCTTTAGCCTTCAACTCTCTCATGTGCACCTACATGTATGTAGTGTCAAACATTAGAAACTAATATTAGATTTAAAAAAAGGAAGCATAAATGTACATTACTTACTCAAGATATTTCTGTATTTTCGAACAGTTGTTCATCCGCACCACTTAGCTTTGAGTCAGTCAAATGGATCAAGTGTAACTTTATCTTTTTTGTCTAGTGGGTTATCAACAGACTAAAAACTGATAATATGTGGTTTGAATGAATATTAAATTCATTTTGATTTAGGTGATTGAATTGAGTCTCTAAAACCTGCAAATAAATTGAGCAAAATGCATGCACAAAGCTATTAGAAAACAAAGTACTACTCAGTGATAGTTACCCAAATTTCCTTCTTCAAGTATAGTCTAAGCCTAGCCGGTAGCAAACATTAAATTAAGACATGACAGTCATGTGATTTCAACCTAGATATCATGTCTTTTATTTCATTGATATTTTTATCTAGATTGGAAGCAAATTCATCAATAAATTGGACTAACTTGATGAACTGACAAAACTTCTTATGCTCCCTAGCACTTAAAGTGTAAGAGGTATGAGGTTTCTTCCATTTGTTTTCCACTTTGCAAAGATGTAACTTTTTGCCAATCTTCATGTCTATAAGATCAAGTCTTGCCATTTCTATGTCCTTGGATTTCCCTTCGATGCTTAAAAAAGTTCCTAAGACACTATTAGAAATATTTCTCTCGATATGCATGATATCTAAATTATATCTCAGTAAGAAATGCTGCCAATAGTCAAACCCAAAAAAGAAAATCTTCAACTATTTTTGCTCAATGATCGTACATTTTCTTCACTTTGCCATGACCTTTATGCTTCCTGGGCAATCTCATCTGTAAATGCTCCAATTGTCTCAATATGTCATCTCTAGAGCACTTTCTATGCAGCGGCCCATTATATTGTCTTCCCTTTCTCATTTTATCATTCATTGAAAGAAAATATCTATGCCAAATATCATTGATGGAGTTTCTTTATTACAAGTTGGGCCTACTTTATACTCTTTTGTACTCCAACCTAATACTAAGGCATACACTGAATTGTCATTGATAGTCCACATAACTGTAGCCTAAATATGGGATATGTTAGCACTTATTATTTCTCAAGTTTCAATAGCACTAACTCACAATTCGTTCAGTTCATTAACAAGAGGCCTGAAAATGATGTTCATGTCTTTTCCAAAGGTAGTAGGACTAGGAATGAGAAAAGACAAGATCATTGACTCTGATTTCATACACTTCCAGGGTGGCAAGTTATACGGAGGGAGTATGACTTGCCACATACTATAATCGTTGCTCATATTCCCAAATAGTCTAAATCTATATTTCACCAACCCGAATCGAACATTTCAAGGATCGGCTACAAATGTAGGATATTTTTGGTCAAACTTCTTCTAAGCAAGACCATCTGTAGGACGTCTTAGAGTACCTTTTCTTTTGACCTCTCTAAATCATGCCATCTCATATCCTTCGTAATATGCTAAGTACCATATAAACTCTTTAATCGACTTTTAAAGGAAAATATCACATCACTTTATTTGGCACTTTTTTTTTCTGTTTTCCATCGACTTTCATTGCATATTGGGTAACTATCTAACTTTGCATTCTCCTTCCAAAATAGAGCACACTCATACTTACAAACATGAATTGATTCAGACCAAAGAGAGAGATCATCTAACTTTGCCTTAGTCTCATAGTGCGGTCTATGTAAATTAGTTCCATCTATAAATGCTTTAAGTTACAATTTTAGCAATGTATCAAATGACATATTGCTCTACTTGTTCAAAACTTTCAAATGCACAAACTTAACTAAACAGTTGAGGGCTGATAACTTTGTACACCCAGAATACAACTCATTATCCATATCCTTAAAAAAATTGACAATACTTGTCTGATTGTTGTTCGTAAACCATCGAGACATCATCCAAGTCTAGAGCAACTTCATAACTCAGTTCGCCTATTCCAGCAATATCAGCCATGAAATCATGCATCCCATTGCCTTGCTTATCATTTTCATCTTCACTGATAACATTTGTTGCTTGAAAAGTTTCTCTGTAAAATGACCATATAGTATAGCACTATTGGATGCCCTTCTAATGTCATTCAACTATATCCGGGCCTTGGAATTTCCTATTTAGATAGATCACACACAGACATCTCACTTTATCTCCATCATTGACAAAAATTTTTGCTCTTTCAACAAAAGCCTTTGCACTTCTTTTAAAGGAAGCTGACAATCAGCTCCTTATCCTCATCCCACTTTTGTCCACATCCATCTTCTATTGTTCACATATGGCAACACCGAATTATCCATCAAACTGCACATACAATGCATATAAGCAAGTGCTTCCATGTGCATGTATCCTAACTCCTCCTTATCACTCCACTTCTAAAGGGTAAGACCCTATTCTATTTAGGAATACTTTCTGATGTGGTCTATGATTCGCTTAAATATTGTTCCGTTAATACAAAAATTCCTATAGTATCTTGCTATAGTTCCCCTAAGTGTGCTACATATATGACATACCTGGAGAACACAGGGAGATAACAGAGTAACTCGACCAAAGAACAATATCTATAAATGAACGACAACACATAATATGTAATTCCAAACTATCCAAATATGACAATTAAGGAATCGATATCGAGATACATAATCTCTCACCGACTTCTAAGCAAGTCTAAGGTAATTTGTTTATGAATAAAATAATATATATAGGTATTGAAAACCACCGAGATTAGTAGGCAACGAAATAACGAAATAACCAAGAATGTTAATAGTATCTTGACCATAAAAACGGTAGTTATTAAATAAAAGAAATTATGAGATATTTTGATGTTTTATTTATTAATTGAGAATATTTCAATTCAATTAATAATTATATAATCTATCCTATTACAACACTTAATTAGAGAAAATTGAATTACTGTGGAATTAGTAATTAAGTTTCTGTATTTTCCTACTTACATCATACTTCATACTTACTATTCTGAATGCTTTGTGACATTTATTTTCATATATGTTGAATATTATTTTATTTATTTAATTTCAGTAAACTTGTCAACCTCGAATCGTATTATCGCTTTACTTGCAAATGAAAAATTAACTGGAGATAATTTTATCAAGTGAAAAAGTAATATGAATATTGTGCTTATTAGCGAAGACTACAAGTTTGTGCTTATGGAGGAATGTCCTCCACAACTTACCGCTAATACTATTCGTGCTGAACGAGAAAGCTATAAAAAATGGACTCATGCCAATAATAAAACTTGCTGCTATATATTAGCAAGCATGACCGACGTGCTTAGAGCTAAGTGTGAAAAGATAGAGATTGCTTATGAGATAATAGAATCTCTCTAGCCTATGTTTGGGCACCAATCTGATCAATCTCATCATAACACCATTAAAAAGGCTATGAATGCGAAGATGAAGAGAGGAACTCCAATGAGAAGTTATGTTTTGAACATGATCAATTACTTTGGAGAGGCTGAAGTTCTTGGAATTATGATCGATGACTGCAACCAAGTGAATATGATTTTGGAATCACTCTCACCTGATTTTCTTCAGTTCAAGAGCAACCATATTATGAATAAGTTGAATTATACGATGACTCAATAGCTCAACGAATTGCAAACCTTCGAATCAATATCGAAAGATAAAGGTAAAGATGGCTTAGTAATTGTTGTTGAAGCAAATGTTGCAGAATAGGAAGAGAAAGAGAAAGGGTACCTCTAAGTATAAGCCCAAAAAGACCTAGAAGAACAACTCTAAGGACAAAAGGCCTAATGGAAAATATTTTCACTGCAGAGTTGAAGGGAATTAAAAGAGAAATTATAACGTGTATCTCTCCGAATTGAAAGAGAAGAAAAAAGATAAATATAATTTACTTGTTTTAGAAGCTTATTTAGTAGAACAAGATTTATTTGATATATCTCCCTGGATAGTTGATTCAAGAGCCACTAATTATATTTATTCTTCTTTTCAGATGCTTAGTTCTTCAGGGGAGCTTGTCGAGGGAGAATTCACAATGAGAGTAGGTAATAGAGCCAAAATTTTGGCAAAAACAGTGGGAGTCATTCGTCTTCATTTTAGGAATAATTTTTGTTATTCAATAATGTTTATTTTCTTCTTAGTTTTTGTAAGAATTTGATTTCTATTTCAAGACTATTTGAACAAATTTTGGGTGTTTCTTTTCTTAATAATGAGATTAATATTTCTAGAAATAGTTTAAGTATTTGTTCTACAAAAATGGAGAATGGACTTTATATGTTAAGGCCAGGTGAACAATCACTGCTTAATACTGAAATCTTTAAAGTAGAACATCCTAAACCCAAATAGCAAAAAGTTTCTCATGATGACGATGCATATCTTTGGCACCTTAGGTTATGGCATATCAATCTAGATAGGATAAACAGATTTGCAAAGGATGATCCTTAGAAGAGCTAAAAGTCAGCACTCTACCAGTTTGTGAATCTTGTCTAAAAGGGAAAATGACTAAGAGACTTTTCTTAGTTAAGGGCGAAAGGGCAAAAAACCCTTTGAGTTTGTGCATAGCGATCTATGCGGTCTATTGAATATTCAAGCAAGAAGTGATTATGAATAGTTTGTAACATTTATTGATGATTATTCATGATATGGATACATATACCTAATATGCAAAAAAAACTATGAAACCTTTGAAAAGTTCAAAGAATTCACAGCAGAAGCTGAAAAGTAATTAGATAAGTCATTAAAAACTCTTCGATCAGATCAAGAAGGTGAATACCTTGATAATGAATTCAAGGATCACTTGCTAGAGAATGGCATCCTATACCAACTCACAACACCTGGAACACCACAACAGAATGGTGTTGGAGAAAGGAGAAACCAAATGTTGATTGATATAATTAGATCAATGATGAGCTACTCTTCCCTACCTCTCTCATTCTGGAGTTATGCACTACAAACCACTATTTATATTTTGAATGTAGTACCTTCCAAGTCTATCGAAAAGATACCTTTTGAGTTGTGGGGCATAAACCTAGTTTATGTCACATTCACATATGGAGATGCCCATCACATATACTATAAGGAAAGATTGGGAAACTAGAACCACGCATAAAGGTTTATTTATTTGTAGGTTATCCAAAAGGCACAAGAGGAGGTTTGTTTTATAGTCCTCAAGAGAAAAAGGTATTTGTATCGACAAATTACTTTTCCTGAAAATGACTATATGATAGATTTCAAATCCCAAAGTAAAGTTAGACTAGAGGAATTACTTTCTAGTCAAATCAGACCACAACAAACAACAATTGTTGAACAATAAAATTATAAGACGATTATTCTAGATCAGAACACCTTGGCAACTCGGCGTAGTGGAATGGTCATTAGACTACCTGCTCACTATAGAAAAGTTGGAGAAGCACATGTTGCTATTTCTGATAGTAGCCAAGATGACCCATTGACATATATACATGCAATGGAAGTTTCTGATAAGGAAAAATAGCAAGAGGCTATGAACCAAGAAATGGAATTCATATATTCCAATTCTATCTAGGAACTTGTAGATCCACCTTAAGATGTCAGGCCCATTGGATATAAATGGATTTATAAAAGAAAAAGAGGTGCAGATGGAAAAGTTAAAATGTTTAAGGCTAGGTTAGTAGCAAATGATTATACCCAAAAAGGAGCTGATTATGAAGAGACTTTCTTGCCAGTAGCCATGCTTAAATCCATACGTATCCTCTTATCTATTGCTACTTATTTAGACTATGAAATATGGTAAATAGACATTAAGATAGCTTTTTTGATTAGTTATCTTAAAGAAAGCATCTATATAGTGCAACCAAAAGGTTTTGTAGCTAAAGGCTAAGAACAAACCAGAACTGTAGATTCTACTATGGAAGCAGGATATATAGCAGCTTGTAAACTAGCTAAAGAAGTAATTTGGCTCAGAAAGTTCTTTACTGATTTGGAAATTGTTCTAAATATAGATAAGTCATTGACTTTATACTGCGACAACAGTAGAGTAATGGCGAATTCAAAAGAACTAAGAAGTCACAAAGGAGAAAATTATATAAAGAGCAAGTATCATCTAATTAGAGAGATAGAACATCGAGGAGACGCGACCATTATGAAGATAATATCCGAAAACAACATTGCCGATCTTTTTAGAAAAAATACTTCCAGCGAAGGCTTTTGAGAGTCACTTGGAAAGTATAGGATTGAGAGATATGTCGTATGATATCCTAAATTTTGTACGACATCCAACTCCTTATAAAATTAAATAGTCAATAATAACATGACTTTACATCATTTATATTAAAGTTATATGTACATTTTTAGTTGAGCATAAAATGTTTCATAGAAACCGAATTGAGAATCTTAAATACTCGTACTAAAATTTTCTTGTGAATACCAACTATCTAAATTTTTATAGTGAAATGCTTGAGATAGGCTCCTTGATATAAGGTGTGCTTTAAGTCTACTACCTTAATATGATTTTTTAAAGTACTTATTTGAGAAGGCATTTATTTCAATTCTATAAGTTGTGTTGAATTTTAAAGATGTCGTTTTCTTTAATTTGTCTCTTATATAGTAAACAACTAAGTATTAATTAAAAAATATATAAAATCCAAATCAAAGATTTATTATATTAACATGATTCTTATTATGCTATTATTTTATTAGTGTGTATAAAGTGACCGACATAGTATAGTCGGCAAATGTTTTAAATCAAATAAATTTATATCATGTTCTCTTTGCCTTATTTCACTTATATCAGCCATTGTTCTTCTATTAGTCTTCTATTCTCTCTTCTAGTCCTTTTCACACAATTCTAGTTAAGGTATATATATACTCAAATTAAGTCTTTTGAAAGAAACAATATACGTAACCTCATATCCAAGTTAAGGTATTTGGAAGAGGCTTTTTATTTATTTTTGTTATCATAATCTCGACAAGTAATTTGTTATCTTTGTGCAGTGAGTGTATATTAATATCCTTTGTTTAAAGTATTTTTATGCCTATAGATACTATAAAACTTTGGGTTTGACGAATCTTGTTTGTCAATTTCATGAAAATATATATATATATATATATATATATATATATATATATATATATACTTGTATTGTCAAGTTTTGTATGCCTGATTACAATACAAACTTTTAAGACTAAAGTTATTAAGGTTCATGGGTCTGTGTGCATGGCTATTTGTTACTAATTTCTTTTGAAGTATACTTTTAGTTTAGAGAATATTTACATGATGTTTTGTATATCTATTGATTTATATTAGTAAGTATTGAGTAATAGAATTATAAAAGGATGTGCTAGGCCTCGTAGCATTCCTATTTGTTTTAGTTTGAGTTAGATTATGTAAGTATTATTTAGCCTTATACTGAAAGTGATAAATAATTATTCTGAATAATAATTGAGTAGTTTTGTCCACTTATTTGTACATGAAAGTGCTTAAATAAGGGTAATAATAAGAAATTGATACCTTAAATTTTCAAGACTTGAAACATGACTTATACATGTGAGTTAATCTTAGTTAGTTGTTGAACACATTTAGTTTATTCTTTTCATTAGAGATCATATTATTTTTACTTATCTAGTAACTACTGGTCTTATGATTGTGAATGTTTCTTTCAGATTTAACAGGATTTCTATTTCTTTGTGTTGACAGAATCATTTTATCATGCTTAGGGATATATATATATATATATATATATATATTTGTGGGTGTGTAAAATTAGTATATTAATTATTGGTGCAAATGTAAATAATGAGTTGCATAGCATTACATGTGCAACATCCCAAATAATTTGATATTAGTATAATAATGGGGACATATCAATTGTACCAAGGGCATAGAGCATTTCACAGAGAAAAAAATAAAAAAGGGGAGAAGCCCAAGATTGAGGTAAGTAACGTTTCACCTGCAATGTAAGAATTATTTGTTTTTGTATACTTGGGTAATCCTTAAATTATATGAAACAAATTATCTGTTACTCTGTTGTACCTGAAGCATAAAAATATAAATCTATCATTCTAATATACACGAGGCATGAGTTTCAATATGTGGTGTACTTATATTGCCTGACGAGTATTGATGAATAGTGTGAGGTTGGCCAGCACCCAAATATTTGGTTCCTTCGAGGACATTTTCTAGTTCTTCTGGGGACATTATTAGGTCCCTTCAGGGACATTATTTAGTTCCTTCGAGAGAACGCTGATAGTAGTATGGGGAGGACCTCTACAATACACAGAGGGTTTGAGATATATCTGGAACTCGAGACCTCTATATGATGGCCTATGATTAGTTATTAGTTATTAGTTATCTGAGTGGTTCAGTATGCGATTCACGGTCTTGTCAAGCAATAAAATATACACACGGATCCCAATCATATGATTATCTATTATATATCATGTGCATCTACATATGTTACTTATTGAGTTTTGTACTCATAACTATTCTTACATTGCAGAGGGTACTGATACTATGTGAGTTAGAGGAAGAGCGCCAACTTTCTGACTGTGGCTTATGTATGGGAGCATTTTGATGCTATGGTTTCCTGATTGAACATTTTGTACTTGTTCTGAGTGTGTGTATATTATGTATTTATTTATGAGAGGACCACTTTATGAGTATGTATATACATATACATTAGACTATATATAATTATAAGTGGAATTTTCACTATTTTACCATTTCTAAGTCAAGTAGTGTCTCCCGATCTAACTAAATAATATATAAATACTCTTACGTATGTGTGTAGAATCATGGGATATTACAGCTGATATCAGAGCTTATGTTTTATAATGATTCTAAAGACCACTCATATATACATGTTGGGAAGGAAAGGAAGCCTCACTCCTCTGTAAGTTTTTTATATGCATTTTGATATCTGTAATAATTTTTTTTAATTACATTCATATTCTGGTAATGAATATTATTGGTTATAATTGAAGCTATAGATTTTGGGTGTTAGGATATCAATATGGTGACTACTTGGGGTCAAAATAATATCAATAAGGGTGTGTCTTCTTCACAAAGTGGTAATCAGGTTGATCGATTAGCTTATTTGATACAAAACATATTAGAGCAGCGTATAAGATAAGAAAATCAACATATTCCTCCGGCACCACCACCCCAATAAAGACAAAATATTGGTGTAAGTGCTGGAGAAAGATTCAGGAAACTCTAGCCTCCAACCTTAAATGGCGAGGTTGATCTGATTTAGGTAGAGCAGTAAATTAGGACCACTGAGCGTATGCTGGCTTATGCCAAGGTTTCTGATACAGATAAGGTTTCTTGTGCTAGTTTCGTACTAAGACACCATGCTAAGTACTGGTGGAATACCATGAGCACTATTCATGATGTTACTACTATGACATGGGAAAAGTTTAGAGAGTTTTTCTATGGAAAATATTTTACCAATACTATAAAAGCCTATAGAAGGGCTGAGTTTGCCAACCTGAAGCAAGAAGAGATGTCTTTCGTAAAGTATATTCGCAAGTTTGACAAACTTTCACGTTATGCACCTCACATAGTTGCCACTAATGAGCTAAAGGTAGATCGATTCATGCAAGGCTTAAAGAAGACAATTGTGAGAGACTTGAAATCCGGTGGAATTAGAGGTGTACCATTTCCTAGATCGCAGATAGGGCACTAGATGTCGAGCAGGTAGAGAAAGATATTCTAGATGAAGAAAAAATTAGGAGAGAAAGATAGGCTAGAGAGATGTAAAGAGGTTTTAGACCTAGTTTTCAAGTAATAGGAGGACAGACTCAGTTTCAACGTCCTCAGGATATGAAAAGGAAGGGAGTTCCAACTTAACAATCTAGACCTGATCAGGGTAAGCATCCCAAGATTGACCAGAGGACCACTACTATTGGTTTACAGCAGTATAGACTCTGTGGTAAGAATCATATTGGAGAGTGTCATAAAGCTACGAGGTTATGTTTCAGATGCGATTGCCCTGAAGCGGTGAATGATCAGAAGAAACCTGGTAGTAGGCTGTATATTATGACTGAGATAGTCACTGGACATGAGATAGAGGCAGACCCATCTGTTATCACAGGTACGATATAAATTTCTAGCATTATAGCTCATGCATTAATAGATTTAGGATGCACACATTCACATGCATCATTAACATTTGGGAGGAGATTGGGTCGTCCTATAGATCAAATGAGTACTCCATTTGGCACTACACTTTCCTCTGGAGAGGTTATGTATTCAGACAAAATTTTGAGAGCTTATACTATTATGGTAGATGATAGAGAGTTATTTACAGACTTAATTGTACTTGATATAGATGACTATGAAATTATTTTGGGTATGGACTGGCTATCAAAGTATTTTGCTAAGATTGACTGTAAGAAGAAAATGGTGACATTTCATTCTCCTAATTCTGACTAGTTTGTACTTATGGGTACTGAATATAAATCCACCTTTCCTTTGATTTCAGCTATGAAAGCTCATAAATTATTGGAAAAGGGTGTTACAAGATATGTAGCTAGTGTTTTTGATACATCTATTGAGCAAAAGCTGAGTCCATAAGATGTGCCAATTGTGCAAGACTTTTTGGAAGTACTTCAAGAGGATTTACCAGGTTTACCCTGTGAAAGAGAGATTAATTTTGCTATTAATTTGGTACCAAGTACTGCACATATTTCTAAGACACCCTATAAGATGGCCCCAGCAGAATTAAAGGAGCTGAAGACTAAGGTACAAGAATTATTAGACAAAGGATTTGTATGACCCAGTTTTTCACCATGGGGTGTGCTAGTTCTGTTTGTGAAAAGGAAAGATGGCACTATACGATTGTGTATTAATTATAGAGAGATTAATAAAGTAACTATTAAAAATAAGGATCCCCTGCCTTGCATAGATGATTTGTTTGATCAACTACAGGGTGCTTCTATATTTTCAAAGATTGATTTGAGCTGTGGTTACCATCAGTTGAGAGTTAGGGAAAAAGATATTCGGAAGACTACCTTTAGAACTCGGTATAGTCATTACGAGCTTCTAGTAATGTCGTTTGTTCTGACTAATACTCCAGTAGCATTTATGGATTTAATGAATAGAATATTCAAAGAATTCCTAGGCAAGGTTGTTATTGTATTCATCGATGATATTTTGGTATACTCACGATCTAGAGAAGAGCATAGAGAACATTTGAGAATCACTCTACAAATATTGAAAGAGAAATAGTTATATGCTAAATTCAAGAAATGTAAATTTTTGTTAGAAAAAGTATCATTCCTTGGTCATGTTATCTCCCAGGATAGAATTTCTGTTGACCCAACCAAGATTAAGGCAGTTAATAATTGGTCTAGACCTACCAATATTACAGAGGTCAAAATTTTTCTGGGTTTGGCCGGTTATTATAGAAGGTTTGTTGAGGGATTTTCTAAGATAGCTATGCCACTCACACAATTGACTAGGAAGAGTAACAAATTCATATGGACCGATGAGTGTGAAAAGTGTTTTCAACAGTTGAAGTAGAGATTAGTTTCAGCACCAGTCTTCACTATACCTTTAGGTACAGAGGGGTTTGTTATTTATAGTGATGCTTCGAAACAAGGTTTAGGATGTGTTCTCATGCAAAATGGGAAAGTGATTGCCTATGCTTCTAGATAGTTCAAAGATTATGAGTATAATTATCCTACTTATGATTTAGAACTGGCAGTAGTGGTATTTGCATTAAAGATCTGGTAGCATTATCTATATGGAGTACATACTCAGAAAGAATTGAATATGAGGTAATGACGTTGGCTAGAATTAGTAAAAGACTATGATTGCGACATTAGTTATCATCTAGGAAAAGACAATGATATGGCGGATGCACTCAGTCTGAAATCATTTGGAAATCTGACAGTTTTACATGAGTTAAAGAAATCCTTATAGGAAGATTTATACAGATCAGGCATTGAGTTAATTACTGGTAAATTATTCGCTATGACATTGCAATCCACTTTATTAGAAAAGATTAAACAAGGCCAGAATAAAGATCCTAAATTGATTGGATATAAAGAATTAGTGGAGTTAGGCAAAAAGTCAGATTTCAGCATTTCTACTGAAGGAGAGATCAAATTCCAGGGTAGACTTCATGTACTAGATTACAGATGTATCAAGGAAGAAACTCTAGTGAAAGCACACAATACTCTATATTCAGTCCACCCAGGTACTACTAAAATGTACAATGAGTTTAAGAG
This sequence comes from Parasponia andersonii, assembly GCA_002914805.1. Lineage (NCBI taxonomy): Eukaryota > Viridiplantae > Streptophyta > Magnoliopsida > Rosales > Cannabaceae > Trema > Trema andersonii. The sequence continues at coordinate 251,992 of JXTB01000220.1, read as the reverse complement.
TCTTTACTAGTGGACAGGGATGAAAAATGATATTTTTAAGTTTGTGGAACGTTGCTTAATATGTTAGCAGATTAAGGCTGAGCACAAGAGACCCACAGGATTACTTTAGCCACTTCCATTACCTGAGTGGAAATGGGAGGAGATCATCACGGATTTTGTAGTTGGGTTACCAAAGACAATATCTCGTCAGGATGTAGTTTGGGTTATAGTTGACAGATACACTAAGGTGGCTCATTTTATTCCGATTTCGATGACTTACTCCATGGATAAACTTGCAGCATTGTACATTAAGGAGATTGTGAGACTTCATGGAGTTCCAGTTTCTATAATCTCGATAGAAATGCTAGATTTACTTCAAAATTCTGGGAAAATGTACAACGAGCTTTGGGAACTGAACTGAAATTTAGTATTGCATTCCATCCAGACAAATGGTTAGATTGAGAGAAATATTTGAATTCCAGAGGATATGCTTAGAGCTTTTGTTATGGATTTCAAAGGAAAATGGAATCACTACCTACCGTTAATATAATGTTCTTATAACAACAGCTTTCAAGCTATAATTAGTATTGTACCTTATGAGATGTTGTATGGGAGAAAGTGCAGATCTCCTGTTTACTGGGATGAGGTTGGAGAGCGATGTTATTTTGGTCCCGATATTATTAGAGATATAGCTGAGGTAGTTGAGAAGATCAAAAAACGTATGATAGTAACTCGAAGTAGGCAAAAGCTTTATGCAGATCTAGAATGTCGACCTTTACAGTTGGTGATAAAGTATTTGTTAAGGTCGCTCCTATGAAAGGTGTCATGAAATTTGGAAAGTCCGAGATTCGTAGGCCCATATGAGATCCTTGAGAAAGTTAGGACTACTGCTTATAGGCTTGTCCTATCCCCAGAGTTTTCAGGTATATACAATATTTTCCATGTTTCTATGCTGAGAAATATGTATCAGATCCATCCCATATTCTTAGCCAAGAGCCACTCGAACTAGATCAAAAATTAAGTTATGAGGAACATCGAGTTCAGATTCTAGACCAAAAGGAGAAAGAATTGAGAAATAAAAAGATTTCTTTACTTAAAGTTTCATGGCAAAGCCACTCTATAAAAGAGGCTACATGGGAACGGGAAGATGAAATGACAAATCAACATCCAAAATTATTCAGTAAGCAAATTTCAAGGACAAAATTTTTTATTAGGAGAGGAGAATTGTGATATCCTAAATTTTATACGACACCCAACTCCTTACAAAATAAATAGTCAATAATAACATGACTCTACATCATTTATATTAAAGTTATATGTATATTTTTAGTTGAGCATGAAATGTTTCATAGAAACCGAATTGAGAATCTTAAATACTCGTATTAAAATTTTCTTGTGAATACGGACTATCTTTTGCTAAGTAAATTTTTACGGTGAAATTCTAGTGATAGGCTCCTTGGTACAAGGTGATATGCTTTAAGTCTATTATCTTCATATGATTTTTTAAAGTATTTGTTTGAGAAGGCATTTATTTCAATTCTATAAATTGTGTTGAATTTAAAAGATGTCATTTTCTTTAATTTGTCTCTTGTTTATTAAACGACTAAGTATTAATTAAAAAATATATAAAATATAAATTCTGATATGGATTTATTATATTAACAAGATTAGTATTATGCTATTATTTTATTAGTGTGTATAAAGTGACCGACATAGTATAGTCGGCAAATGTTTTAAATCACATAAATTTATATCATGTTCTCTTTGCCTTATTTCACTTCTACCAGCCACTATTTTTCTATTAGTCTTCTATTCTCTCTTCTAGTCCTTCACACAACATTCTAGTTAAGGTATATATATACTCAAATTAAGTCTTTTAAGAGAAACAATATACGTAACCTCATATCCAAGTTCAGGTATGTTGAAGAGGCTTTTTATATATTTTTGTTATCACAATCTCGACAAGTAATTTGGTATCTTTGTGCAGTCAGTATATATTAATATCCTTTCTTTAGAGTATTTCTATGCCTATAAATATTATAAAACTTTGGGTTTGACAAATCTTGTTTGTCAATTTCATGAAAATATAAAAATATATATATATATATATATATATATGCTTGTATTGTCAAGTCTTGTGGTAACACCACCTTAGTCTAAGGTTGTTAGATTAGGAGGTATTATCATTCAATTCCTTAAACTTTAAAAGAAATGCGGAATAATTTTTTTATTTAAAATATATGTCACATTAAAATCTCTATTAAATTTATAAAGAAAATACTAACAATAATTTGAAAATCATGTAAGCTAAGGAAAAAAAAATTTAAAAATATAAAATGTCTTTAATAGAAAATAAAAATTAGAAAATATTCAATCAATTTAAATCTAGACCACTAGACCACCATGTCGTCGAGTCGCCTCATCACTACCATCCGATATGCTACTATTTATCACTTGAAAAAAATATTAAATAATATAATGAGCTAAAAGCCTAGTAAGTAAACCACAATGCACACAATTGATGAGGCATGCTTTAGTTATTTTCTAAATTATATTCTTTGTTATCTTCTTATAACTTTGAAGACTTTTTATTTTAATCCTTGAGAGCACTCAGTGTAATGCCTAAGCTTTTGGTAACCAGTGGGCCGTGATTGCTGAACCAATTTTTACTTTGCTACCGACTCCTTGGTAGAACCATATTAGAGGTATAAAGTGAGTGTACCTAGCCTATATAGCCACACACATATTAATGATCCCGAAAATAGCCTATTGTTCCCAGAGTCCAAATCATATGGGATACCTCCCTAATATAGTCTATTATCATTTATCCTTGGTGGGTACGCCTGTCCCCCGCATCCCGTACCCACTCAGCCCTCTAGACATAGACACACACCAATTTCTTTAAAATCTTACTTTTCAAAATCTTTAATTAATTTAGAAAAATTATTCCATTGTAAACTACTGTTCTTCTGAAACATATCATTTTATAAAATAATGTCATGCATATGGATGACCATGCCTCACGTAAAATAATATGTTATATGTTATCAATTTCCACGTAAAACACATATAGCACATAATTATACAATGTAAAACATATAAATAATTTAAGCAGTTAAGTAAGGTATACTTACTTTAAGTCCAAGCGAAAATAAAAAGTCAAGAAAAGTGAGAATGTCCTCCGAATACTTACGACGTACGTGCTCCGCCTATATCATTGGTATTATAAATGCAAATTGCTTAATTTATTTTTCTTATTTTAATAAAATTTCTTGAAAGATTATTTTATCTTTGATGTACTTAAGATGAACATAATTTATGTATAAAACTGAAAATATCAAATATAGAATATAATCAACATCTCATACAATAATCCCACTGACAATTTCATAGAATACGCTTGTAGTTTGGAACTCCGAAAATTTGTACAAAACAATAACTAAAACTGACAGCTACTCATATAAAAATTATATCTCATTATTCACCAATCAATTTGACGTAAAAATTTCACAAAAACATTCTTAACACAATATTTTACTATAAAAAATTAAAAGAAATCGTAGAATACACTTAAAAATAATATTTATGTATTTTTTGAGTTTAAACACAAAATCTGTCAATTTCATTTGTTTTCTGACTAACAGGAACAAAATGATTTATTTCTCCTATTAAAAAAATATTTATTTATTAAAACTTCTTAGAGACATATTAGACATATAGAACATAGCTAAAAATTTTTATTGGCTCAAAAAGTGATGTTAACTAATTATTCATAATTTATAACCATCCTCTTATAAAACTGTCAGCACCAAATCATAATAGTACATAAAGAATTTAGAAAATCATGAACAATAATCTATTAAGAATCATTACCTATATATTTTACAGTGATTAGATAACATATTCCAAAATATACCCTACAAATATTAGATCATGGAGAGTCCTATAAAAATAATATAAAATCTGGAATCTCAGAAAAGTTTTTATTGACAGATTTTTAGTACACTGACAATGTGTAATCAAAAATTTATTATTATTTAATTAAAATATTATTGGTTCCGAAAAGTTTTGATACTAAACTAAACATCTCCAGAAAGATTTACGAAAAAGAAGAGTACAAAAATAAATTTCTAGCTATTTATAAAAATTCGTAGAATACAGAGATCAATTTTATAAGAAAGTAAAACAGTGACATATTTATACTCAAAAACATTAAAATCACAAAATAATCTATAAAATTATATTTAATCTCATAAATACAGTAAATTAAGACTCATTATCATATCTTTAGAAAAATTAATAAATATACAATCGGAAAAAGCATGTATAGGGATTTTACCTGCAAATCAAATAAGAGTGATAAAAATCTTAAAATTTTTGGACTTAGACTTCTCTTGGAGATTTAAAAACAATTTAAAGATGAAGAAATAGACGGAGGATGATACTTAGAGAATTTCTTTCTGAGTTTTTAGATAGATGAGAAAGAGGTAGAGGTGGCTAAGATTTGAGGAAAATAGAAATATAAACATCAATATATATATACTTGAAATCCCATTAATAATATGTTTTCCTTTTTTCTATTTTTCTTTTTATGTTATTTTATTTTATTTTATTATTTTGTTTTTTATTTTTTTTTCTATGTCATATAAATGACTCACGGCAGCCTTCCCTTTCTCTATGTTTTTTTTAAGTTTAAATATATATATATATATATCTAATTTCTATTTAAATATTAATTTATATATAAATATATGTGTTATATGAAATTCAAAAATAGAATAATAGTATAGATGATTTTTTTTTACATGACACTTAAATTAAAATTAAATACCACATTGTGTCAATAAATATTAATAATATCAATGACAACAATTACTTATTTAAATAACTTCAAATAAATACATTAATAATATTATTTACACCTTTTTCTTATTATTATTTGAAGAATCTACAAAAATTTCAGTAAGCATCTAAGACAATTAGATTCATAATGCACTAATAACAAAACATAAATGACAAATAAAAATTCTCAATATGCAGTAAATGTAAACTTTATGTTATAATTTTAAATCAGGGCACGTAAACATCGATCGAGTACTGTTGGACATTATTACTGCATAGAATCAAATTAAGCGCAAATACTATATAAATTAAATGACATTAAGTACAATTAATAACAAGTAACACTTAACAATTCTAGGTATTCTAATCATGGGTGTTACACTTGTATGTCAGATTACAGTACAAACTTTTAAGACTAAAGTTATTTAGGTTCATGGGTCTTTGTGCGTGGCTATTTGTTATTAATTTCACAGAGAAAAAAAAAAAGGGGGAGGGTGGCAAGGCCCAGGATTGAGATAAGTAACATTCCACTGTAATGTAAGAATTATTTGTTTTTATAAACTTGTGTAATCCTTGAATTATATGCAAAAATTATCTATTATTCTATTATGCTTGAAGTATAAAAATTTAAATTTGTCATTCTGACATACACGAGGCATGATTTTGAATATTTAGTGTATTTATATTGTCTGACAAGTATTGATGAATATGGTGTGGCGGGTTATCGCCCAAATATTTGGTTCGTTCGGAGACATTTTCTGGTTCCTCTTGGGATATTATTTGGTCTCTTTGTGGACATTATTTAGTTCTTTCGGGAGTACACTGATAGCGGTATGGGGAGGACCTTTATAGTACACAAAGGGGTTTGAGATATATCTTGGACTCGAGACCTCCATATGATGGCTTATGATTAGTTATTAGTTATTTGAGTGGCTCAGTATGTGATTCACGGTCTTGTCAAGCAATAAAATATATACAGAGATCCCAATGATATAAATATCTATTATTTTTCATGTACATTCTGCATCTATATATGTTAATTATTGAGTTTTATACTCACAACTATTCTTACATTGCAGAGAGTGCTGATACTATGTGAGTTAAAGGAGGAGCGCCAACTTTCTAACCGCGGCTTGTGTATATGAGCATTTTGACGCTGTGTTTTCCTGATTGAACATTTTGTACTTGTTTTGAGTGTGTGTATATTATTTAATTTTTTATGAGAGGTCCACTTTATGAGTATATATATATGTCTACATTAGACTATGTATAATTATGAGTGTAATTTTCCTTTTTCTTCCAGAAAGTTTAAAAAATCTTTAATTTTCACTATTTTATCAGTTCTAAGCTGAGTAATGTCTCTTGATCTCAATAAATATTTATGGAAACACTCTTACGTATGTGTGTGGAATCATGGGATGTTATATGCCTCATCTACTTTAGGGCAAGTGGGAGATTATTAGTGTTTATTCCCTAAAAGTATGTATACTTTGGATATTTGCTGAATTAATAAAATGATATTTTTCTATTTGAAGTTGTCCATAATTGGTATGTTCTTTGAATATCAAAAAATTTATAGTTTATTTATGTGACCACAAATTTAGTATATAAATGTTATATATATGAGGATTAAATTTATGGATAATAAACTAAATATAGCCCATAATAATTAATTAAAATTTAAGGTCTTTAATCAAATATTATTAGTACAGTTCATTAGCATTGAGAATGTAATAGTCTTATTCAGACTATTAATGTGTTGACATCACAATGGAGGTATTTTATATAATTCGAATATATAGGATAGGACCAGACATGATTTGAATCTCACATAAATTTTATTAACTGTTGAGAGTTCAAATAATTTCACTAGATGATCATATGCAAATCAATCTTAATTCTGAGTAGTTATAGACTCCTATTTAAAATATTTTGTTCTTTAACATACTTGCTAAAGGTTTGTTTTTTAAACAGATCGAAATACTTGTATCTTGGGAGTATGATGAGATGAGTAGTTGGGAATGTAATTTACAGATATGGAATCCATTCTTTCCATTTGGAAGCTAGAAAGATGATTCCCTTATGTATTGATTCAGGACTTGAATTGTTTGAGTATTCAATTTAGATTTATAAATTAATTATTCATTGGAGAATCAATAGTATACAAGGATAAATATGTAATTGAAGAGGTGAACAGAACATGACTTAGCTCTAATTATGAACTATCTATGGAGGATTGAACTACATATAATGATGAAATCGATGGACTACTCAATATTTTCTAAGTAAATTAATTTTGTAACTTCAAGAATGTAATTCTAGATTTTTAGTAGAGTAATATTAACTGGAATTAGACAAATTAATTAAAGAGTTTAATTAATTATCATAAATTATTGAAGCTTGAATTACAGGTCCATAGGTCCCCAAATCCACCTTTACAAATATTGTACTAGATATTATATTATTTCTGTTACTGCATACTTTGTCTAGATAAATAGTTTGTCTATATATCTGAAGAGGTGAGCAGAGCATGACTTAGCTCTAATTATGAATTATCTATGGAGGATTGAACTACATATAATGAATAATCGATGGACTGCTCAATATTTTCTAAGTAAATTAATTTTGTAACTTCAAGAATGTAATTCTAGATTTTTAGTAGAGTAATACTGGAATTAGACAAATTAATTAAAGAGTTTAATTAATTATCATAATTTATTGAAGCTTGAATTACAGGTCCATACGTCCCCAAATCCACCTTTACAAATATTGTACTGGATATTATATTATTTCTGTTACTGCATACTTTGTCTGGATAAATAGTTTATCTATATGTAATTAATAATTATCAATTAATTAATTAATAATTTTGAATTAATTAATTTAAATTATGGAGAGATAAATTTTTTAATTTATTTAAATTTTGAATTTAAAAATATCTAATTATCATATAATTAGATAAATAGAAATTGGGAAACTAACTGAAAGTGAAACATTCTTCATTGAAAGAGTGAGTTATCTGCTATTTTATATATATATATATATATATATATATATTAATTAATGAGATTAAGTAGATATATATGTATAGGTTTACGTTTTTTTTAAAGAAAAACAACCAATTTTTTTAATTTTTATATATTTATATATTAATTAATATTATTAATTAGTTTATTAAATAGTTTAATAAATATATATATATATACAAGGTAAAACTCTAGTAGAATACACACTACGTATTATTTTCTATAGAGCCTCCAAAAGCTAGAAAGGAAAAAAAGAGAGTCTTTCTATTCTATGTAGAACAAACTCTTGCAATTCATATGTTGTGAATATTATAAGTGCCTAAAGTATGAGTTTAAAAAATTATACACAATATCCGCACGTTCATCCAGTTGTGCTTGAATCTTAGATTAGAAGATCGTGATTTAGAAGACAGAAAATGTAGAATCTGCTGATAGGCTATAAGAGGTATTAGATCTATTTTATTTGTATGTTTCTATTTGTTATGAATTAATACTATGCACTCATATAGTTAATTGTTTTGAGAAAATTTTTGATTTTTTCCAGAGCAATCTTCCACTGCGAAAATTGTTTTAAAAAACCAACACCTCTCCGCTGCCCCTCTTCCTCACACTTTTCTCACCCATTATCCTCTTTCCTTCCATCTTCATTTTTATATTTGTATGCTTCTTATCCAAGTTTTTTTTGCCATGTAACCACCCCATGAATTTTTCTCCCATTTTCTCGAGTGCTTTTTTTTTTCCCTTTGTCTGCTATATTTTGTTTTTTCAGTTGATTATGGAGGTTATCTTTTTTATTCCTTAATGTGGATTATCGTTGATTCTATTAGTGCTAGAAATTCATTTATTCACAGTAGTATGGCTAATCACTATATATTATTGGTTTTATGGGATCTTATTAATAGAATAGTATATCTGCACTTCACTCTTATATACTTATTGTGAATGGACTTGGATCAACCAGTTGCAAAAGAAGAAAATAAAAAAAATTTTAAAAAAAGAGAGAAGAAAGGCACAGTAGTCAGATTATAAAGTGCTTGGGTTGAGAGAAAAAATAGGAACAATGGTATAAGAGAGAAAAAAAAACACATGGCTTTCTTGGATTGAAGATGAGAAAGATAACAGATGAGACAAGGGGTGAGAAAAAGGTGTACAAAAAGATAAGAGGGTTAATTTAGAAATAACAAGACATTTAAATTGTAACCGAATATTACAATCAAAATAACATTTTTTACAGGGGTGTGAGAAGAGCAAACATAAGGGTGGCAATAGAGCAGTACTTATATTAATCGAGGCTAATAATATATTCCCCATCCACTTTTCCATTGATTTTGATCAGGTGAATTTCCATAGTTGCCCCTCCTAAACTACAGTGACATGCTATGCAGGTGCTGATTTTAAGGTTATATTAATTTTCGTTAGTAATTTCCCTTCCTCTTCTTGTTGATAAACAATCATGATTTACTTTATTGTAAGAACAATACCAAAAAGAAAAACAGGCAAAACATATGTGATCTATCAAAAGTTTAAATGTTTGGAATTGCATGTAATTCATTAGACTATAAGTTTAATAATATGTCTAACCAGGAATGGAACACATTATTTAAAATGTAAGTTTTTTTTTTTTACACGTAGGGGCCTACTAATGTCCTTATAGTGATAAAAGAGAATTTATCTATAAATATTAGGAGCTATATTTACACCCTCAAGTGGTATAAAAGTACCCTTCTTTTTAGCAAAAAGACTAAATTAGGTAAATATCTAAAAATTACAAATTTAAACACACTGACTATACCCGCTTCTTGAACAAGATCTTCAAACCAATATTTTTCTTTTCTTCAGTTGTATACTAATCTTTCCCACTAGTCATATATTTATTCCTCTTACTCCTCTCTTTATTTTTCTGTTTTAGAGCTTGAAGAGTTTTCTTTTTTCTTTATTTTAGTTCTTATCTTCACTTTATTTATGTAAAGAATATACCTTTTCACGTTAATCCCCTCACATCCCTTTGGTTTACATATCAAAACCAAATTCCACTTTAGATAAGCGAATCCTTACTGGAGACTTTAAATTTAATAAACTTAAGGATTTACTGTCCAAGTCCCTATTTTGCGATTGAAACTCCAGCAAGAGCAACAGGTGATGGCACCATCGTATGTTTTCTTCTTTTTTTTTTCGAATGGGTGGTTCCCCAAGCAATAAAGACTTGAGAATATAAACGAAAATATCGTGCAATATTTGAGAAAAAGAATTACTCAATATTCATTGGTTGTTGTTTGTTTCTTTTTAATTATTTAATGGGGTATCATAATTCAAATTTTCTTTCATAATCTTTCAGAACAAGATTAAATTTGTACTAAAATAAATAAGGATAGCTCTATTGCTATCTTTTTTTTTCTCTCCACACATCTTTTTCAATTAATTATTTATTTGCAAAAATATTTTCTTATAAATTGACATGAATATCCATATATAGTATTAAATAATTAAAACCCTTATATCTTAGTATACCTTCCAATTACGTACAGTAATCGTATGATACATTGCTCAAATTTTTTTTGAAAAAAGAAATTCAAGATTTTATATTTTTCTTCTAAAGTTTTATTCTTTTGTGGATGAACCAACATTTAACGTTTTGTTTTTTTTTTTTTTTTGATGGGGAGGGGGGAAGGGAGGTGGTCACCAATGTTCTGAAACTCTTTTTTGTAAGGTTTTTTTTTTGGGGGGTTTGGGAACTAACTGCATTTTTTGTTATAAGTTTTTCTTTTCTTTTTGGTCTGGAGTCTCTATATTCTTTTTTTTTTGGTGAGAAAACCACCCTTTAGGAACTCTTTTTGGGCAGCTTAGGAAATAAGTTGTGTAGTTGTAAGACAAAAAAAAAAGATTATAGTTTTGTCAATTTATACTGTTGTTGTAATTTCTAAAAAAAGAAAAAAATCTTAAAACTCATTTACTATAAAATATTAGGGGATGGAAAAAGAAATATTCAGAGAAAATTTTTTAATAAAGGGTATATATTTTATACATAACATAAATTTATAAAATGTGTGAAAAGAAATTTTAAACATTTAATTTAAAAGAAAAAAAGTATAGTTTTGGTAATATTTTATAATTTGTCTTTTAATGGACTTTAAAAAGGATCAAAATTGAAATTGACCCTGTTCCCTAGTTAAACATGAATTAGGAAACTAAAATTAAACATGTAATTTGGATTTCTTGTAGTTAATGAAATTAAGGCAACTTATTAAGGAATGTGATTTAAAGTTCCAAACTTTACCTATTTAGGTTTTTAGTTTTTTCATTTTCATTTTCATTTTCAGTTTGAATACTGATCATTTGTTATCCATTCATTAATTGGACATCAACTAAGCCCATAAAAAACATTTGAACAAATAAATATTTAGATTCCTCGTCAATAATAAAAAGCAAAGAAAAACTTAAAACACAACCCTTTTTCTTTTTCAAATTTCAGAATACATGAGAGTCCCGTGCAGCCGAGAGTCACTACGACATTATTTAAATATCGATTAATTTTAGTCCATAAAAAAAGCAACCCATGCCACTAAAAAAGTGAGATTGATTCCTCTTCGGACAAAAGAACCAGTAATTGGTCCTACACTACTCTTATTTAATACAGTACGAGATCAATGGTTGAGTTGATAAAAGAGGCACGTTTGGTGGGATCGTTAGCCATGACAGAGATAGCATTCGATGGGTTCTCCGTAGTTGATCTCGGACCTCCGATGGATGATAAAGCTTTCTTATGTCCTCTTGCAACTGTTGCCACGAAATTCTTGATCTCCTGCGTCTTGGAGATAATGAGTTTGCCATTCGTGGAATTAACTGGAACAAAGCCGTAAAAGAGGTGAGTGAAGTTGGATGTAGTGATTCTTTCGGGTGGAAAGCCAATTGCGTCCTTTAAAGCCAGTAGCCGCCTTTGATGTCGTTGGTACCTGCCACTGAAAGTACTGCTGCACAAGAAAAATTTTGTGAGATATTGTCCACGATTATGAAAATATTTTAATTTAGTACTAAAGAAGAACTATAATTATAGACAAGTTAATCAGGCAAATAAAATAAATAATACATGCATCACTATCAAGTTTAGAGATCTAACCAATTATATATGTTTCCCACTATTAATTAATACTATACGTAGAGAGTACCTACGAAGCGACACACATATCTACTAGTTTACAAATGAGGAGAAAACCACTGTAAATATTCCAAGTATATAATCATAAAACTAATAAAATTTAGGAAAAAGTGTAAAACGAGAAGACTTAATTACTCTCATTAATTCCAATTCTGTAACTTTTATTAATTTTAAGTTTAAATAGTAAGGAATTGTAATTGTCACGATCCAAAACCCGGGTTAGTGGCAGAAGGAGAATTTCACAAAAGTAGGAAATTCCTTAATTTATTTGAAAAGTGTCAAAAGTTTTAGTTTTTATAAAAACAGTCCATTTAAATAAAATATTCGGAATTCCATCCCGTGAACCACTCCCACAGTTCGTATACACCACCAAACATAAATTGAACAATTTCTTAAAAACATAAAATTAATTAAAAAGAAACCAAATCCCGCATCATCATCATTCACAACAGATGTCCAATACCAGAATGGCATGCATAAGTTTACAGACAAATTTAAAAGCAGTAATCTTGGTTCAATGCTAACACAAAAAAATCCAAATAGTCCAAAGACTATGACAACAAACTCCTAGTATTACCAAGAGGCGAACTGCAATCAGGATGACCTCTTACTCCTCTTGATCACCAAGATCGCACTGGACACCACCTGACCACCTGAGGAGAAAGGTAAGGGGGGGTGAGCATACAATGCCCAGTAGGAAAATAGTTACCTCGGGGAAAAATAATTCAGTGATGGGAATCTCCTGCATGGTTAGTTCAAATTC
>JXTB01000220.1:219932-238119 GCA_002914805.1 Parasponia andersonii | reverse complement strand
GTAATTTAGTCCATCTGAACAAAACTTTTGCAAATTAGTCCCCACAATATTTTATCCGGAAAATTGATAAAATGTCCAAATTACCCTCGAAAATTCCGGGTTTTTACAGTAATTGTTTCAAAATTCCAGAAAATTGAGTATTTAAAATTTTCATTTTAATTTTTCAATGTCCAACTAATTTACATAAAATCCTTAGGTCCAATGTCCAATGTCATTAGTGTGGCATCACGGCACTACCCGGTGTAAAGTGTGGCATTGCAGCGTCACTGATGTGGTGCCGCAGTACCAAGTTGTTATGGCTTGGCGCCGCAGTGCCAAGTCTCGGCTTTAGTCTTCATTACTTAATTTTAAAATCGGATAACTCAAACTAAATACGATTTTTCAATGTTATCTACAAACTTTGTAACCTAAAACTCAAAAAGACAATATTTCAACAAAATTATGAAAAATTCATCAATCATACATGTTATATCTAAACCCTAGAAAGCCAAATAGGTAAAGATATCGAAAACTTCAAACATGCATAATTAATCTAAGCAATTTAATATGAAATTCCACTCTGATGCCACTTGTTAGATATGCATAATAAACTATTAAACCAAATATAATGCTAGAATCTATCGTGCTAAATTGTCAGAAAAATATTTGTTGAGAGAAATTCCGTAACTAACCTGGATCTATTGTGTTTGATAGCAAATGATGTGATCATGTAAGTAAGAATAATTTATTAACTAGAACGGTCTTCCACAGCCAAAATACTCTATATATACTCAACAAGATCTCTCTCTGTTGATAAAGGTAGATGAGGAAAGCGTACGTTATATTTAGCTTAGGGACCAAAACCTTAATACTTATGTTCTTATATACAGGTAGCTAATAGAAACTCTGGCTATCAATCCTTATTTGTCAAATATTGGGTAACCACAGATTACATATCTCATACTTAATTGATGAGCATACTCTATGTATGCTCAACAAGATCTCTCTCTATTGATGAAGGTAGAGGAGGAAAGCATACGTTATATTTGGTTTAGGGACCAAAACCTTAATAGTTATGTCCTTATGTATTGGTAGCCAATAAAGACCCCGGCTATTAATCCTTATTGGTCAAATATTGGATAATCACACATTATACATCTCATACTTAAATGGTAATTTCCTAAGCCCATAATTAGATCACTTAAAGGCTACACTTAATTAGACATCCCTAATATATATAATTATTGTATAAAAAATGTGTAGCCCACTTTAGGATATATATGTAAAATGTCGTTTTTTTATCAAGGGTAAAAGGGTCATTTGACCAAATTTTTTTTTTAAAAAAAAGATATTTTTTTCACTCTCTCTCTCCCCTCCGATTTCACTCTCGTTCTCTCTCGCTCTCTCCGATCTCATTCTCACTTTCACTCTAATTTCTCGCTCATTCTGTCTTTCTCTCGCTCGTTCCCTCTCTCTCTTGCTCGTTCACTCTGTAATATCTTCCTCATCGAGCCGCCGAAGGACCGAGACACACTGCTGGCCATTGTCGCGCCCCACCAACGACCAGCAGAGCTTCTCCACACCGCCAGTTTGTTGGTTAATTGACCTAATACTTAGGAAAATTATGCATGCATGCAAATATAAAAAATACATGATCATATCATGAACGTAGCAGAAAAATTACAGATTTAGGTTTTAAAATTTTTACATGAAAATAATTTTCATAACTATATAACACACATGTACCATATATAGGATCACGTACAACATAAATCAAATCTGGATATAAAACCCTAGAGATGAGATTAGGGTTTACCTCTTGTAGCGTATTCCTCCTTGATCTCTTTATTGATGGTGATCAAACCTCTAACCCTAGATCTTCGTGTCTATGCTCTTGCTCTTGGTTGATGAAGCGAGCGGGTACCAAGTCGAAATCTTCATTGGAGAATGATTAAGAATGTCTTCTTGATCCTATAGAACACCGGGACGTGAGATGGGACTGTGAGATAGTAGGAAAATTTTTCTCTTCTTTCTTTCTCAGCCTTGGCTAATTTTTCTCGCCTCTCTCCCTATTTCTATGCGTGTGACTCTATCTGAGTTACTGTGTAGTTTTTTTTTCTCATATATCTTATATATATGTTACCAAAAACTGCTAACCCTTGTCTAATTAGGACTGGGCTTATTCTCCAATTTGGACTTTGGGTGTATTTTTATAAATATGTCCAACTCATAAAACTTATTTATAAAAATACCAACTTCTGTGTAGAATCATTATTTTACACAGTTTCATGAAATTAATTTCACAAATACCATCAACCAATTAATGAGCTTAATTGAGCTAGACAAGGGACGTAATGGATCTAAATAAACTAAGCTCCAAAAATATGATAAATACATAATAACTCTTATTATGGTATTTATATAAATATTATTAGTAAAGGGGACAGTCCACTAAATACTGCACTCTTAGATTAAATGTCATGCATTTTATAGAGATTTAATCAACTAACCTTGATTAACCGATCCATCTAGCATATTCTATACCACATATATAATCGCTATACAATGCCGTAGTTGGATAAGTGAAATTACCGTAATATCCCTCCAACACCTATTTATCTTTAAGTTACCATCTTTCTATCAAGGAATAATGTTGTCGATAATTTTGTTCTCAATGGTCATTTAAACAAAATTATCAACCAATTCATAAAGTAAATATTAAGATCTTAGATTTAATTATTCCATGAATCTTGAAGGAACCTAAAGTGGCATTAATGTATAGTGTCTTTAACTATTTAGTGTTCTCATCAATTCATAATCCATAACCTCCAATATGCCAGAGTTCACCTCTAATTTCATAGAGGTTAGTCTTTTAACAAATCAAAAGGCTATAACCTGTGAAAACAAGTCCAGTCAAACATTAAGGACTAAGATCTATATGCTAAGAACTAGTTTGTGATAATATAAGAATTGAGTAACGATACTCCAATTCTTTATATTATCTGGTGCAGTTTAATACACATAACTTGTTTATATTGTATTAGTATTTCTATCAGAAGTCAGATACTTCAATGATTTGAGACACATCCTTCCCGTTGAGATAGACAAACACTACAACTTATAGTAAATAAAGTATTCCATCTTTATTTACAAATTGTAAACTACTTCATTTAGACTTAGATAAAGAAATAAGTCTCCCCATAATTAACACCTAATCATGTTCATTTCTTTATACACATATAAGGTCATGGAATCTTTTTCAGATGAATAAACTATTCAACTAAGATAGTTTAATCTAGCAAATATCATAATTTCATATAAGAGATAGTTATTTATACTCAAAAGTGTAAAATTGAAAATCTACTTTTTAGGGCAAAAATCTCAACACAGTTGCCGTGCCGCTTGCCCATAGCGACCACCGAGCCTCCCATCGCCGAGAAACGCCATTTTGGGCTACAGAGAACTTTGAATTTTCGGCATCGTTTCGAGCCGTTTCAGGTCGTGTTCTTGGGCTCATTGGGTTCGTATCGTCGAGAGGAACCTAAAGGAAAATATTACACGATCCATTTTGCCTGGATTAAAAGTTGTCATTTTTGTGTATTTTTTAGCTCAGGTTCGACTTTTGATCTGACCGTTAGTTTTTGTTTTTGACATCATTTTTTGAATATACTCGGAAAATGGTAAACTTTGATATACATATTGACTAAATTTAGTTATTGGCATGAAAAACCATATCTAATGGTTTTGATTATCTCACTTTGTGTGACACCAGTCTGGTGTCGGTCCAGATCTGAACTGGTCGAATCATATATCTAATCTAGCTATTTCGGGTGCTAGGAGTTCAGTAAAGAGGTTTGTTTTGTTGATTCGAAGCTCTGTTGAGGAGTTGATTTTTCACAAGTGAGTGATCGAGGGCCCAAAATGGGTTCCCAACCTTCCAAGCGATCGTTCAATGGCACCTTGAGGGCTCATTGGTGTGATATCACTATTCTAGCGAGGTAGGGGTTCAAGAATAATAGTAGATACAAGATGTTTTCCTACATGCTTATGTGTATTATTTCAATAATATGTTATTTATATTGTTATTATAAAGCTTACGGAAATATAAGCATGGCACGATCATTTAAGCATGATTTTCAAAGAAATGAAGTTTTCCACGCATTGGATTTAAAGTAGTACCATTGTACTGATTTTACAAGATATATTTTAAGTACATTGTCTAGTCTTTCTGCATTGAGTAAGTATGGTTTGTATTTGCATCCTTTCCGCATAGGTGGGCACGGCTTGCCAACTATCAAGACTGAGAATTGTACTATGAGATTTATTAAGTGCATTACCTAATCAGTCTGTGTTGGGTAGGTATGGTTCGCATTGGCCATGTGTTTTCTTCCCGCATAAGTGGGCACAGCCTACCGACTGCTGCGATTTTGTAGTGTACTCAAAGGCCCTATAAGAAAATGTTTTCTAATAAAAGTGCGTCAAAATGAAAAGTTATAGAAGAAAGAGTAAAATGGGAATTTCAATGAAGTTTATGCATGAAACATGTTCACGAGCATGCATGATATTTACTTACTGAGCATTAGCTCATTTAGTTCCTATGATGTAGGTGATGAGATATATGATGTATAGAGTTACCGATTGGCTAGCACACTTTCTTGTCGCCATGATCATACAAATGTAGATGAGCTTGACTTGTGGGTGATATTTTTTCTGTATTTTGATATTTTGGTGTGATGTAAATATCACTGCGGATGGCAAGATAAATGGATAAGAACTTTTTGGTTGTATAGTTTATAAAGACACTTTTAGAAAGTAATGCCACGCAGGTTCTTTTGTTTTAGAGTTTAAAAAGTTTAAATTGGCCCAAATTTTTGAATAAAACTAAAGTTATAGTTTATAAAAGAGTAATGTCTCCTAGTTTGACCTACATAGTCATGTAGTTAAGCTAGGGGGTGTAACAAGGAAAGTCACAAGTAGAGGCTTCAATGCCTCCATCTCTACCACCAGCAATGGTGGTGCCATCTGTTGAGCAGGAGCTAGAGGTTGAAGTAGCTCCAATCCTTGATGAAAAGCCATTAGTCCCCGAGACCTCACAAGCCGAAACTGAAGACATCTAGGCTTCAGAAAAAATTAGCCACTGCATAAGAAGAAGAAGGAGGTGAATCATGTTAATCCCAGTCTGAAGAGCCATCTCAAACTCCTGTTGCAACAAAAACTATTGAATCCTCAAGGCCTATGTCCTCAAAATCAAAAGGTTACAAACCTCTTATGACCCCACCTCCAACAATTTCGCCATATGTTGCAATGAAATCCCCAAAGAAAAAGGATGTTCTATCAAAACTCATTGCAATAAAAGATGTTGCCCCTGAATCCTCCATACTAGAAGATGTTGCAACAACAAAAAAGGTAGATTATACTCTTATTGTAATAAAAGGTAAGAAGATAGCTAAATTTTCAAGTTCCAAATGGAAGAAGTCGCAACAGTCTGTTGCAACATCTCCTGAATCAATTTTTGCTACCTCTAAGAGAGAAATCATTGCTCCTCCATCTATTGCACCAATTCCAAAGAAGAGTTCAACAACATCATAAACTTAAGAAGACCCCATCCATTATACCTGAAGAACTCTCTGACATACTTGAGGAGAATATCCTTGAAGACCAAGATGAAGGAGATTCTCTAGAAGTTGTTGCAACAAAAATAACAACCATGTATGACATATCTCTTGCACATTCTTCTGTATTTTATACTGCTAAAAATGACGAATACATGGATGAATATGAGAGAAGAGGATTTATAGATGAGAGGAACTTTAACTTGGATTCTTTTAAGCCACTAGGAATTGTGAAAATTTTGAAAGAAAGAAAGCAGTTCAATACTGTTTCCAAAGTTGAGCGTTATGTTCCTAGAATCATAAAGAGTTTTATTATAACATTCGAGAGGAGATGGATGACCCTGAGAGTCTATTTTATC
Organism: Parasponia andersonii; assembly: GCA_002914805.1. Classification (NCBI taxonomy): domain Eukaryota; kingdom Viridiplantae; phylum Streptophyta; class Magnoliopsida; order Rosales; family Cannabaceae; genus Trema; species Trema andersonii. The sequence continues at coordinate 232,169 of JXTB01000220.1, read as the reverse complement.
AAAAAATCTTTCTTTGAGGGTATGTCTATGATTTCAATTATCAAGTTATAGATGATTATTGTGATATACTTTTTGTTGCAACTGATGAGCATGAGAAAGAATATGAGATTGATAAGGTAGCTTCAAAAATTTTGGAAGATCTTATTGAATGGTCTTCTCATTCAAGTACTCTTACATCAATTGATTTGACTTATAAGTGCACTGGCTTGCACAAGATGGTAATTCACAACTGATGGCCAACAGTTCATCTTCCTACAGTGGCAAGGAACTTTGCTTGCTTTCTATTTTATATAGGCACAAGAATGCCCCAGATAATTTTTCAAGCAATTTTTGATCTTCATTGTGCAAGGAAAAAGACACAGAGGCTGATTTTCCCAATCTAATTTTTGGGATTCTTCAAAAGCAACAACCATTGCAGCTACCTACTGAGTTCCTTTCTTTAAGTCCCCAATCGGTCAATTATTGTTTAAAAGAAAAAGAAAAGACTGAACTTATTGCAACTCCATTACCCTCCAAATCTATCACAAAAAGGATTGCTGGTGAGAAATCTGTTGCAACGACTTTAACATCTGTTGTAACAGCTTCTTCATCCCCTTCGCAGCTTACTGCGTCTATAGTTTTGGAAGCTTTGAAAACTGATCAGGCTCAATAGTGTGAAAGAATGGAAGCTATGGAGAAAGTGCAACTTGAGATATTTTATCTCAATTTTCCTTTGAGTAAGATTCTATTTTTAGCTTGATTCTTGCTCTTTATTATCTCAAATTTTGGATAATGAATGTTTATTGGTGTATAAGCAGAATCAAGATAATATTTAACCTATAATGGTGTAGATTATATTCTTATTAAACTAATGTAATTAATTTTATAAGCTGTCTGGATTTTCTGTTAAAATCTATTGCAACAGTTTCACTGTTTATAGAAAGTTTTCTTATTTGACTTTGATTGTCTCTAATTAATTAAAAAATCAATCCTTGCCTTTAGGAAAGTTTTTGTAGGTAAATAAGAGCAATTTCATCTAATTAAGAAGAGTCAAAATCATGAAGAACTTCCATCAATATACCTGAACACTTTTCAAGGACAATTCATGAAAGCTGCTGTAATAGATTTTTGATTGTCCAAATAAGGAATGACAACATATTTTGTGGTAAATCATTCATTTCTTATTTTCAGCCTATTTACACCAAGAGAGTATGAAATTGGGGCTGAAAATTCATCTATAAAAGCTCAAAATGTGTAAAGGATTTATATGCACTTCATTTGAGAGAAAATACTTTTTGACAGAGTTTTTATGTAAAGCATATAGTTTGTTCTATTATCATTGAGAGCTTTAGGGTTTTCTAGGTATTTTATTTTAGTGCATCTTGTTCTTTGGGAGGAAGAACAATAAGTCTTTAGGAGAAGACAGATCCAGATCAATGAAAAGAGTTCGCGTGTGTGGGATCAACAAGTTGAGTGTACTTGCTAAACAAGATTAGTAGATTTGTTACAACACATTACGATAATTGAAAATAGAGAGTCTTTTATTTCATTAGTCAACTGGTATTTATAATCTTGATAATTTACTAATTTGTTTAATCTCTAGGTGTGACCCTATAAAATAGGAGAGATCCGAACCAAGTTAAAAGCGTCTTGTGTTCATCTCTTTATTTTTTATGTTCTATTGTAAAATATGTACTCATTGTTATAACATATTTTATCCACATGTTACAACATAATTAATTAATTATTAATTTAATGAATTAAATAATTATTTGATAATACCTAAAACAGATCTTTCACAACTAAAAAGTACACACAATATATTTTGACTTGTGTATTTTCAAGTTATGAGTATGACTACTATTAATATGAATAGCCTCTTATTATTAGACGTATATCTACTGACTGTTCACCACAAAAACAGTGCTCATATCCATAGGAGGAGAATGACTCCGTCTCAAATTCTCGTGCCAACTCTGTCTCATTCCTATTTTTTGCCACGTGTCTTCCTCTTAAAAATGCCATTAATCCTTCTTTGGACCTGAAAATTGAACCCCCAAATCTAGCAATTTCTTTGTATTTTTTAACACCTCTATTTTCTTTTGTGGCTTTCCTTTATGTCAGGGAAAATCACATTCCCACTCGTCACTTGCCATTTAAGTGAACAATATTGTATAGATAAATAGTATCATATATATGAATAATATCGTACACATAAATAGTATCTACTAGTTGCTAAAAGGAAATAACTACCTCAACCAAGTAGACATACAAATATTGTGCAAGTGAAACAAGAAAAAATACACAATTTATATAGTTCACTTAATTCAGACTACATCTACAGGACTATTGCATATCTTTCACTATAGGTAGAAAATCCTTAAAAGTATTTATAAATACTCACTATATACCTCACAACCTAGAGCCCAAAATACACCTAAGCTCTCAATAAATCTTATAGCTTCTCACACAAACAAGTTTACTTACAGAGAACTCCTTTTAATGGGATTGGACACATAATCCTGAGAAAAGACTCCATTTACAAAGTATATATCCATAATACCCATGAAGTATCCAAATCGAGGAGCCAATGCTCTTATAACGTTCTCATGCTTAAGGAGCCATTACATTTTTCTCATTGGAATCCTAATCTCTCACCAACATACTCACCCTTAATGGGATTTCCCTTCTCTCGTTGAAGATGCCTTGATGAAGCTGTAAGGGGGTCTATTTATAACTAAAGTCCCCCTCTTCTTTTCCTTCTTTCTGTATTTGCTTCCCATGTCTGCCTCATCCTTTTTTAATAAAAGTGGCCACTGAATTCAGTGCCAAAATACAGTTGAAGGTGAAGAAGCCAAAAAATATCACGGGCCACCTTTTGTCCTTCATTTAATCTTTCTTTCTTTTTTTCTTTTCTCTACCAAATTTAGCATCAATTTGGTTCAAAAGTCTTCAACACTGGAGACTTTTGCTCATAAAGAGATAAAAGAAAAAAGCAAAGGTCTTCTAATAGTATCTCAGACTTGACTTCAATCATGTTTTCGCACCCCGATCAATATAGTAGTTCATCTCATAGCTTATATTACTATTATTATCTTTATCGACAATCATAATCCACTATATAAGTACACTACTTAGAATTGACGAATTTTAAGAATTTTATTTCGGCTCATGTCGAATAAACCTTGTTGATAATTATTGTACTGACTTTTATATTTAGATTCTCTGAGAATCCATTAGCCATTGACATTATTTAGCACACATCTTGCATCAATGCAAAACTAATGACTGTGTACAAACTTGTCGTCGCTAATAGTAATTCTTCCTTTTTTATGACATCTTTAGCAACATGCCATAAGAATTACCAGCATCATTAGTCTTGAAGCATTTAGCCGAATCTGCTTCACTTTTTTGAAATTTGACAATTTTTTAAGGCGTCAAGATTATTTACACCTTTAGCAGATTATATTATTCTCTAATTCGGAAATGATATCATTCAAAATACATAGATGATCACTTTTAATTCTTGTATGTAGATCTTTCCAGTCTTCATAGCTCATACTAGATTTCTCATAATCTCTATCCTTCAATGCTTCTCTACCCTTCATATGTAGTCATTGCTCTCACTCGAATGTTTCTTGCTCTAGATTATTTTTGACTATTCCTGCAAATCACTATGTATTAAAATACCATGTCGATGACACAATTCCACTAACAAATTTCACTATTAACGATTTCACTATTTATATGAATAGTAATCTCGTAAAAATCTAACAAAAAATTTAATTTGCCACCACTAGAGCTCTAATCAGAGTGAATACTTGATTCCTAACATATCAATTTTCACTTCTCACTTGAGTGAGAAACCTACTAAGAAAGTTCTCTATATAGTTCAAATACTCCCACTAGAATAGAGCTCTCTTACATAGAACTTCTTAGTCTAACATCAAGCTTTAGTATACCATAGAACTCATGACAACCTGTTTTTTTAATAATAATTGTTGGGAAAAAATCACCTTTCTACTCCTCAATTATCGTTGAAGTAAAGTACTATATGCATAAATAATACTGTATATTTGAATAGTCTCATATAAGTGAATAGTATTTTTCAATTATTAGAGAATACAAATTATGTGGTTCTCTCAATTTAGGTTACGTCCACTAGATTTTTTCAGATCTTTCAATATAGAGAGAAAATTCTTATAAATGTTTACAAATAATCATTCATATGCCTCACAACCTAAAGCCTAAATGCACCCAAGCTGTCAATAAACCTTACAGCTTCTCACATAAATAAGTTCATTTACAAGAACTCTCTTTAATGGGATTGGATACATGATCTTTAGAAAGGACTCCCTTTACAAAGCATACCCATAATTCTAATGAAGTATTACCCAAATCCATATTGAGGAGCCAAATGCTCCCACAATATTACATGCTTAAGGAGCCATTACATTTTTCTCACTGAAATCTTAATCTCTTATCAAATACTCACACTTACTGGGATGTCCTTTCTCTGGCTGAGGATGCCTTAATGAAGCTGTGAGGGGTCTATTTGTAGTTGAAGTCCCCCTCTTCTTTTCCTTCTTTCAGCGTTTGCTTCCCGTATCTGCGTCACCCTTTTTGAAAAAAAAAAGTAGCACAGAATTCGGCGCCGAAATGAGGCTTAAGGTGAAGCAGCCAAAAAACATCAAGAGCCACCTTTGTCCTTTTCTTTTTTTTTTTTTTTCCTTTTCTCCACCGAATTCATCATCAATTCGGTTCCAAAGTCTTGAACTACTATGAAGACTTTTTGCTAATAAAGAGACAAAAAGAAAAAGCGAAGATTCTCCAACATTTTATTCAGATTCTCAATTCTATTTGCATTACGGATATCTTTGTTTGTTTTTTTCAGTCATGTAGGGAAAATATGCAATTCACACCAATAGATTCGAAACCACGATCGAACATAATATCACACCTGAGATCAGAAATTTAAATCCAGGTCATTTATGTATTTTTGGGTATTAATTTGTTTATGAGTATTCTACTAAGCGCATATGCAAGAAAATGTTGATTATATGAAATAGATAAAGATTATCACAACTTATGTTTTTTGTTTTTCCAATTGCGAAAGATTATGATAAGTTATTCTTTTTTGTTTTCCAAATTGCAAAAGATTTTCATAAGTCACTATTTTAATTTTTCAAATTGTAAATTCAAAAAGGAAAAGTTTCAAACGGTGGATGAATGAAGAAATAGTATTTAAAAACGAGGAAATGATCAATTAGAGAAAAAATAAATCCAAAGACCCCTACGATTGAAAGACTAAAAGCTTACTGATTCACATGCAAATTGAACGGTTTTTATTTGCTTGAAAGAATGGTTAACAGGGGACAATAGAAGATTACTATGGGTAAAGTTGAAGGATTGACTTTTTCTGGTAAATGACGAATGTAGGTTAGGATTTCACAGATGATCCGATTGCAACATCATCCCAACCGAATATGTTTGGCTTCACTTCAAAAATGGGATCTGTTATCTTTCAGTGTTGGAGAACAAACTCTCAGAATAGTTGTAACATGTAATATATAAGGTTACAAACGTTTATAATAAACTTTTTTCAATAAATAATGTTACCAAAATTTTATGCTCCAAGTTTAAGTAGAATTTTGGCAGTACTTCAAAACAAAAGATTGTTAACCGTCGAAGCCTGTGTTCCACACTGAGTTCTTAAAACTGATTCGCCCCTTCCACCAGAATGCTTGAGGATTTTGCAAGCTCAGTCTCCTAGGATACAATGACGAAGAGCAGCAGGTGAAATACCAACACCTCCATACTACGAACTGGATAACTTTGAACTCAAATACACTAGAACTCTAGCTACAAAATCTCTAGACACTCAAAGAACTCTAGCTAGAAAAACTGAGGAACTCAAGAACACTTGAGAGAGAAAGGCAGAGAGAAGAAGACTTCTGTTTTTTGGTGTGTCGAATGAGGAGGAGAAGCTCACTTTTTATAGTCTCCAAAGGGGGACTTGGTAGCAAAACCAGAAAGTTTTTCATTAATCTCAAAACTTTTTCTAACCATTAGTATGGTTGTTACTACCAGTTTTATTGCATGGTAGTTTCAACATCCCAAAATGGAAAAATATATTGGGCCTCAACAAAAAATTTACTATGGTCCAAGTTTCGGCTCAGCATTCGTGTCCGCAAGTGCGAGCACACACGAGCCTATGCAAATTCAGGCCCAACATCAAAGATTTGCACCCCTGCACGCGTCTAAGAGAGCATCTATGGTAGTTATTCTTACTACCATCACAAAACAAGGTTCTATATAAACCACTTGCACCATGCATTTTCCACCAATGTGGGACTCTAATATTTTCTTTTCATTTTCAATTTCAATGGTGCACTTTTGAGCAACAATTTCTTATTCATCCGTGCACCATTTTGAGTGTATGAATATACGAAATCGATTTACTCGCAGAAGAGAATAAGAATTCATTAAGACCTTTCATCAACAAGATGTAGGTCCCACTCAATTTTTAGCTTCAAAATGGTTTATGAAAATGGGTTTTATAACTTATTTAATCTTTAAAATCCACTTGGGCTTCCAAACCCAAACCAAGCCCAAATTATTTTTTTTAACCCATTTTTCCAATACAAACCAACTTCTTGCTATCCAAACAGGCTCACCTATAGGGACCAATGGGGTTTTTTTTTTTTTTTAACCTTTTAAGGAAATTGGCAAGTGGGTATCTTCCTTTTGCATGCAATATCCAAGGGTTAGACCCACGTTTATTAAATTCATGACTAGAAAACATTTCTTATATTTTTTGAAAGAAAAGATGACTTTCATTTAATTAATAACCATAATACAATCACAAATCTAATAAAAGTATCAGATTACAAAATTCATATTAACAGAAAGCCAACCAAATTAAATTCTTACTAAGAAATAATTAAGAATAGATTATGCACAAAACATAATCTAATTTTTAGCATGGAGTTTTGTACCTATAAATCCACAAATTGACTAATTAGAACTCCACAAGAGATATCTCTTCAGCTTGTTGATGAATCTTCTATAAAGAATAATTTTTGATAAAATAAAATCCTCTAAAGCTTTAGATCTGTAATAAATCAGATAAAATAATAAAAACAAATTAAATCCACGTAAATCTAGGATTAAGTGAAATAAAATATCCATAGATCTGATACGACTCATAACATATGCGGAATAATTTATTCAAACGAAAATTCAAAAGAAAATTTTCCATTGAAGAGAAATTGAAAAGATTTTTCCCTCTCGGATATGTTAGAGATCTATGAATATAAGAGTGTCAAACGTGATGGTAAGGAATTTTTAAAAAGAATAAGGAAAAAGGGTTAATCATTGGCTTTTATTTTCAAAGATCGATGAAAAAGTTAATCATGAAAACTTACCTTTTCCTTCGAAAACAAATGTTAAACTCATTCTTTTAGAAGAATAACTCAATTTTTGATTCATTTTTAGTCCTTTTAAACTCATTCTTTTTTCCTTTCCCTTTCTCTTAATTACAGATTAGTAACATGCCCATAATATAATATCTACATTGTCAGTTGGTTTTTTGTTATTATTATTATTATTATTTGGTTAAAGATCTATATCTGCTGTTTTTCTTTCTTCTTTCTTATATATTTCCGATAAAAAAGTTCCCTTTTCTTATATCTTTATCAGCTGTTATAAAATAATTGTAAAAACTTGTATCTTAACAAGAAGAATACCAGCAATATTTTTTTTCTCTCTCATTTCACACTCTCGTGCTCTTTGTTTGACATTTGTACTTCTCTCAGGACTCCTCTCATGCTTCTTATTTGACACGTAGACTCCAATAAAAAGAGTATTATTCTATACCATTTATTTGACATGTAGACTCCGAGAAGAGGAGTTTGAGGAGTGTTATTCCAGTACAGTATGACTCTTCCTGTTTTACATTAGATAAAACGTTGATACATTATTCATCTAATTGAAACTCAGAACTTCTTGATGAAGCCATATATGTGGGCGCTAATCTCCTCTGGCATTGCTTGGTTGATAAAGTGAGGCACCCCTTCAATTACAACCACTTCTTCCAGAGAGGGCACATCTTTTTTGAAGCCACCTTTTTCTATGTATTCCTTCATGCCGGGTAAATGGTAGGTGAAGTCTTGATCCCCGACTATGAACTTTGCCGGAACATTGATTTGTACTCCTGTCCAAGGTGCTAGGAGCTCCCACGTTCTGCAAAACCAGAAAGAAAACGATCATTTGGTTTTCGCAAGTAATGCCTTAAATTACAACCAAAAAAAAATGGAAGGAATTTTACTCAAGTTCAAGACCCTCCAAAGTCTTCCCGAACATAGGTTCGGTATCACCATGGATGTTTAATGAACTCATTTCATATTCAATAACAGGCAGGAAAGAAACCTACAAGTTCAGAGCTCGATAGTAGTTCAATCCTCCGGTGAAGCCCTTCTCATTGAACTTACTGGCACAGTAATTAACGACTTCTTCTGACACCCAAGAGGGCAATGTATCTGGAGCATTTAGACCTTTGAATCCTCCTTCCTTAGGTATGCGTAGAGGCGTTGGACCAAAAGATGTATAAAGTTTCTTAAGTACCGTTGCAGTGTCATCAGAAGCAAAATCTTTTTCGATCTCTCCTTGTTCCTATAGAACAAATCAGTACATTATAAATATTACCAATTCGAAGCCTTTTTTCTTTTTCTATTTTTTTTTTTTGGTGGGGTGGGGGCTTGGAGGCTGGAGTTGAAGCATTTCTATAAAGTCTATAAAAAATGCAGACTTGAGTAACATGATAAAACCAACACACATATTGTATCTCTGTCACTGGGGAAACAGACAATGGGAGTTGAAGAAGATTAATGAACCAAAAGTTGTATGCTAGTCTAGGCTTTATTTGTCAATCAACATCATAAGCCAGGGTTTTTAATGATCTGAATCTATATTTGCAATTACAAATTGTGCTGAGCTTGATACCAAAGTAAAGTTCAGTAAATAACTACAAGGTTAATGAATCAAATAGTGGCAAAAATCCTTAATCTGAAAAGTACCCCAATTTAAGAACGATAACCAAATGAAAGCATTTCTAGAATCAGATTGTAAAAGCAATCATTGATGAAAGGAGAGACAAATTTGTAAGAATTAAATTAACAATAGCATGCAGTATAAAAGGTTACAAAGATATTTAACAAACGTTTACAATAAACTTTAAAACAAAATTTAAAATTACCAAAATTTTGGTCCACACTTTAATGGAATTTCAATAGCACTTCGGAAACACTGTTACCGTCGATGCATGTGTAGGACACAGTGTCCTTAAAACTAATTCACTCCTTCCACTAGAATGCTTGAGGACTTTAGCTAGCATCAGTTTCCCAGGATACAACGACAAAGAGTGGCAGATAAAGCACCAACACCTCTACTCTAGGAACTGGATAGTTTTGAACTCCAACACACTAAGAACCATAGTTACGAAATTCCTAAACACTCGAAGAACTTCCGCTAGTAAACTCAAGAACTCAAGAACACTCGAAAAACTAGAGAAATTGAGAGAGGGCGGTAAAGAGAAATCAGAGAGGAAGCTACTGATTTTGGTGTGTTGAAATGAGAGGAAGAGCTCTCATTTTATAGGCTTAGAAGGGAATTCCACCATAAAACCAATCCATAATGCCAAAATGTTTTTGGTAGTTTTTTCAACTAAATTCAAACATTTTTTCATAGCCATTAATATAGTTGTTACACATGCCAGCCATAACCATGATGTTAAAAACTTTGCATCTAAAACGTTTCTGATGGCAGTTTCATGTATTAGGCAGTAGAATGGTCAAAAAAGAAAGAGAAATCGTACTAGGGCATAACAAAAGGTTGGGCTTACTATGGTCCAAGTTTCGGCTCGGCATTCGTGTTCGCAGGTGTAGGCATACACGAGCCCGTGCAAATTCAAGCCCAAGCCCGAATATTTGCACCCCCCCTACGCACGCCTGAGAGAGCATCTATAGTAGTTATTCTTACCATTATCACAAAACAAGGTTTGATATAAACCACTTGCACCATGCATTTCCCACTAATGTTGGACTCCAAGATTTTTCTTTCATTTTTTCCATTTCAATGGTACACTTTTGAGCAACAATTTTTCATTCATCTGTACACCATTTTGAGCGTGTGAATATACGAAATCGATGTCCTCGCGGAGAAGAATAAGAATTCACCAAGACCTTCCATCAACAAGATATGGGTCCCACTCAATTTTTAGCTTCAAAATGATTCATGAAAATAGGTTCTTTAACACAAACTTAGACTTTCAAAAATACATCGGCTTCCAAGCCCAAGATAAGCCCAAAATCGTAACCTTATTCTAAGCCCATTTTCCAACAATCCCCCACATGAATAGAAATTGTAAAAGGAGAAACTACAGACAAAAGTCAGAGAAGATGATAGAGTTCAACAAATGAAAACCTGCATAAGATAGGTAGGTGTTACCCTTTGAACCTTCCCTCGTGAGAGTATATTTACTTTAGTGACTGATCAGTAGACACGATGTCTTTGAATTGTTTTGTCATTTATATAAACGATAATATACTTCACACAGGTATCTTTCTTAATATATCCAGTTCTTACGATTATGTTCATTTTCGCCTTAAACATCTCTGCCTGATTCTGCAAGAGTTTCTAAGGAATTAAGCCCTCATAATTCCACTTTAAAGTGGCCCTCACTTCTCTCTCACATAGGTGATTTCTTAGTTAAGATTAACCCGCATTACTCCGCTCAGTTTCCCGACGCATAAGAATCATTAAAGCCTTTGCTTACCCTATTCCTTACAGGCATCACTGTTTTTCATCACAAGAATGGACATGAAGGTAATACCCTCACAGGAGGATAACCCCCACAGTGATCCAACTAAGTCTTTATAATTAAGTTGTCCCTTTGAACCTAGATCTTGGGATCTCCAGTCAACTAGGTTGGGTTTCCATTATATAGACTATTACTTCATGGGCTTTAGTCCCATTCCTCTTGATGATTTTTCAACTAACTCTCTGTTCAACCTTTTGGTTAGCGGATCTGCTAAGCTATCTTTAGACTTCACATAGTCTATAGAAATAACTCCCGTTGGGAATAGTTGTCTAATGATATTATGTCTACGACGTATATGTCAAGACTTACCATTATACATGTTACTCTGTGCCCTTCCAATAGCCGATTGACTGTCGCAATGTATGGATATTGGCGGCACAGGCTTAGGCCAATCTGGAATATCTTCTAAGAAATGGCGTAGCCATTCAGCCTCTTCACCACATTTATCTAGAGCTATAAACTCAGATTCCATCGTAGATCGGGCTATAATAGTTTATTTTAAAGATTTCCATGATACAGCTGCTCCAGCTTGTGTGAACACATACCCATTAGTAGACTTTGAGTCTTTTATATTAGATATCCAATTTCCATCGCTGTATCCTTCTAAAACTGCAGAATATCTGGTATAGTGTAGTCCTAGTCACGAGTATATCGTAAGTACCTAAATACTTTCACAATTCCTTACCAATGCTCAGTACTTAGATTACTCGTATATCTACTCACTCTACTGACTGTGTAGGCTATATCTGGCCTTGTGCAACTCATCAAGTACATCAGACTACCAATCACTCTTGAGTAATCTACTTCAGAAACACTCTGACTTTTATTCTTATGAAGGTGTTGACTCATGTCTATCGGAATTCTGGACACTCCAGAATCATTTTTGTTGAATTTCTCCAAAATTTTGTCCACATAGTGTGACGGATTAGTATGAGTCCATTAGACGTTCTTGTAATTTTAATTCCCAAAATTATCAGCTAGACCTATATCTTTCATGTCAAATTTGGAGTTCAACATATTCTTAGTAGATTTGATCATCTTGTCATTACTACCAACAATGAGCATATCATCAACATAAAGACACAAAATAACGTAGCCATTTTTAGTGTTTTTGACATAGACACATTTGTCACACTCATTGATTTTAAAACCATTAGCAAGTATTACTCTGTCAAACTTTTCATGCCATTGCTTTAGTGCTTGCTTCAAGCCATACAGAGACTTGACCAGTTTACAGACTTTCTTTTCTTGTCCAGGAGCAACAAAATCTTCAGGTTGTTCCAGATAGATTTTTTCATCTAGATCTCCATTAAGAAAGGCTGTTTTTACATCCATTTGGTATACTTCAAGATTCCGCAGAACGACAATCGCAAGTATCA
>JXTB01000220.1:192290-204937 GCA_002914805.1 Parasponia andersonii | reverse complement strand
TAATCGAAATAGTCATCGAAAATAGGTCGAAAATTCGACTACCATCGAATTATAATCGAAATATAGTCGACGAAATTCTTACATCTCAGACTTCATCGAAATTTGGTCGAAATTATAATCGAAATACATCAAAATTGATCGAAAAAATAATCGAAATAGTCATCGAAAAAAATAATCGAATAGTCATCAAAAATATGTCGAAAATTCGACTACCATCGAATAGTCATCGAAAATAAGTCGAAAATTCGACTACCATCGAATTATAGTCGAAATATAGTCGATGAAATTCTTGCATCTCAGACTTCATCGAAATTTGGTCGAAATTATTATCGAAATTAATCGAAATAGTCATCGAAAAAAATAATCGAAATAGTCATTAAAAATAGGTCGAAAATTCGACTACCATCGAATAGTCATCGAAAATATGTCAAAAATTCGACTACTATCGAATTATAATCGAAATATAGTCGACGAAATTCTTACATCTCAGACTTCATCGAAATATGGTCGAAATTACATCGAAAATTCGATGCTTATACTGAGGCAATCTGATTTTTTGAGAAATCCAGACTTTTGCAGATAATCCCAGACGCAGAAAATAACTTTTAATGTATAAATTATGCTCGTAACATATCGAAACTCAGTTGAAACTAGTTTAGACAGTACCTATAACATTTAAACATATAAATTACATACTTATTTCGCGGATTTCAGTCCTCCGTCTTACTGCCACGTTTTTTTTCTGTTTTTTCAACTTTTATATTTTTCTTCTTTTCTACTCTTAGAATTTCAGCTCCTTAGACAGTGTGATAAATTCAAGCATGAGATTACATGAAAGATTGTGAGGATATAGAAGGAGGAATAAGGAGTTACAGCTTGGTTAAAGAGGAGAAGAGCGACATATACATTATAAACCAATTATTAAGGACAGAAATGACATTTTAGGTAGGTATATGTATATTTTTCAGAATTTTATTGAAGAAAGTATACGTGCCAAAATATGCCTTTTATGATGCATATTTAACCTAATTTCTCTTAACAAATTGTAACCTTTAGTTGTGATACGTTTTTGGGCGCATAAACTTATTGTCATGACTCATGAATATGTTGGCATTAAAATAAGAGTTTTAAGTTTGTCATTTCTGAATAATGCATTGTATTTGGTGGAAGATAAATGGAAGCTATATCATTACATAGTTACTTTCAATTTCGTGACCTGTGTCATGCTTTGCACTATACAATTACTTTATAGAGCATTTCGGAGAATCTTTGTCTAGGGGCGAACCTACACTTAGGCAGGGCGGCATATGCCCTATAGATTTTTGAATCTTTTTCTTTTCTATATATACATACTGCATATATTTATTTAAGGATATATATTTTATATTAAAATCTTTTTTTATAAATTATTTTACTTCATTCAAAAATTTAATTTTAGTTATTTATGTCTTTAATAATTAATACATACATGATTTTAAAAATAAAAATTCTATTTAAATGATATATAAATTAATTCATGATAGTTTTTTTAAATTATTTAATTTGTATATTTCAATCAAAATTAAATTATAGTTACTTTCTAATTCTTAATAAATACCAATATCTATTTTTATATTTTTTTCTATTTTATTCTTTTTATTATTTTTATTTCTCTAGATTTTTGTCTTTCCCAATTTTTATCTTCTTTCTAAGAATTTATTACCAACAACTAAGAATCTTATTTCAAGATATTATATCACATTAGGTTTAAAATTGAAAACATGAAGTAAATGTTTAGGTAATTGATAGCAAAAGTCTCCAAATTTTAATATTTTTAGCATTTAGGTCTTAAATTTTTATTTTTTGTCATTTAAATCCTCAATCTTCTAGTTAACTTCTATGTTTTGCCCCTTGAAAAATAATCATAGGTCCAGCCACTGTCTGTGTACTTAATACCACAAAATAATAAAAATATAAGACTCACTATAGAATTTTATTATGAGTATCATAATTTTACAAGTGTATGATCTTTAGCACGTATTATGCCTATTATTATTTATTATTTTTATTTTTTATTATTGGTTTTTTTTTTAAATGTCATAAAAAGCTTGACACAAGGATATAATGTACATTTACGTAGTAGTACTGGCTATTGGCTATACAATGTAAATCAATTCATGGTATCGTGGCAGTTGGCACGGATCGAACGTCATTGCAATTCAAGTATAATATGACTATTGTCCTCTTAAGTTTAAATTGCCATAAACAATTTGTTTTTATATAAAAAATTGCCATAAACTGAAGTCCATTTAGTTTATGCTTAGGATTCAAGTACAAACAGTATAACTTGGGTCCTATATTACAATATTTACACAGTACACTCATACCTGAAGCTAAAATCATAAATTTATGAATGTGGGCGTTAATCTCCTCAGACCTTGGTTGATAAAGTGTATACTCATTCCACTATAACAACTTCTTGCAGCGAGGGCACATCTTTCTTCAATTCACTATTTTCAGTATGTTTCTTGAAGCCTATAAAACAATAAGCACCATCTTGATCCCCAGTTATGAACTGGTCGATCAGATCCTTGATTTGTGCTCACGTAGTCCATGCTTCAAGAAAAACACTAGTAATACTAAAAAACATTATTGTAAATAATTCATAATATTACGAAAAGTGTTATCTGAACTCATATTATTAAAAGTTCAAATCTTTTATAATATTATTTTGATGTTATAAAAAGTCTTTTTAATTTAATATTTTTATATTATATAATATAAATAATGACATTTTAGTGTAGTTACGATACAAATGTGTGCTGAAAAGTACAAAACCTTTCATAATATTTTTTTATTGTTATGTAAAATAATTTATAACATTTTATATGTGTTGTTAATAGCATAGACCCTATTATGATAACACTTGTTTATGCTATTAAATACCTATTTTATAACTTTTCTTAATACTATATAATAAAAATAATAACACTTATGTTGTGTCATATTTGTTCAAACATTCAATATATAGAATTTATAATTGTTAATAAAACTCATAAATTCATTGTACCAGAATGACATAAATGTGTAGTTTAACGTACAATATTTTAATTAAAAAAATAAATTATAGATAGATCATCTCATAAATAAACACAAAATGCACTTGAGCTCCTCTTTTTTTTTTTTTTTGAGTGCTCCAATTAATTTGTCTGTTTTAGGCTATTTTTTCAGTGATTGAAATTTGTAAAGTTTTCTCTTCTTTATATTGGCCATGAATATCGACCTATCAAAACAAAGAAAATAATAGAATAGATTGTGAATGATATTTATCCAACCAAAGAGACAAGTAAAGGTAAGTGAATTAAATATATGTATTAAATATAGAAGAGATAGTTTTATTTGCTTGCCTTGCTAACGCCAAGTAGAAAAAAGCACAACTAAAGTAATCCAACAACTAAAGTTAAGTAAGAACCTACATCAAAAAATATGCGAATATCATTAATTACAATCTAGAAATAAGTTTCATGATATTTTTATTTTCTAAAAAAATAACATTTTCGGCCACTTTCTCACTCATCATAGTAAGAGGCTTAGATGTATATAAACCTCCAAGCCTCAAAAATGGACTCATTTCACATTGAGTATAAGGTTCTAATCAACTTCATAATCAAATGATTTTCTTTATTGGTTTCAAAATGGCTTTGACCATGTCAAATGCAAACATTTTACTAAAATACTTTTATACCAAACTTGTCAAGACTATTTGTGATGATTTAAACTGGATGTTAATTAAACTTATTTTGAATAAAATACTATTATGAGTTTTGAAATGATTTAAAAAAATAATATTGGATATGTTTAGAGTCTTGGGATACAAATGCTTTGTTTTCTTAAATACCAAAGACAACTTTAAAAATTTTGTTTCCAAATCCAGTATTGGAACTTTTCCTAGTTACTTACTACTAATGCATAAAGAGAGTTTTTCAACAAAAGAACTAAGTAATAAATGAATATGCATGTCATATGTGATAAAACTAATGACTTCCCCGAAGAGAAAAGTATAGATGATATTGTTGTAGGTATAGTATTAAGCTTGAAGATTAGAGCTTACAGACAAATCAAAAGACGATTAAGTTCAACTTCAACACAAAAAAGATAAAGAGGTTTAGGAATGATAGAATACTCATCAATTAATCAAGGTATGTCTTCTTAAAAAGTTTGAGCTCAAGCATTAAAGTCTATGAAGTCACCGAAATAAAAAATTAGTAGGGTTGATTATGATGAAGTGCCTTGAGTTATTTTGTTTAAATATTATTTGTTTTGCTCAAAATTCAAAAATGATTGCATGCTTCTCAAAATGATGAATTTTCATTGTTTTAGTTTTTAGTTTAATTATTTTTATCATCTTTCAAACAAAATCTTTTGAAACACTGTTAGAATAGGGGATTTGACAGACCAAAAATCTAGCCAGTCTACCGAAGAAGTGCTCTAGATTTCTCATTCTCTTTGCCAGAATCAGCAGACCAAAAACAGATTTTTGGTCGACCGATTCTTTGGGTTTATGTGCCAATTTAAGGTTTTTCCACATATTCACTCTCATTTCTTTGATTTTATTTGAATTTTTTATTTATAAGTTTAATTTTGATTGATATATTAATTGCTCATATGTGATTCAAATGAATTGCATAATGCATATTATTTAAATTCTGATATTTGTATAAATACTTGATAGTTTTTATATGACAAATATTATGCATAATTAATTGAATTATTTTATCAATATTGGTGATGTATTTGAACTTAAAATGACATGTTATTTGAATTCGATGTCTATATTTTGTAACTTTGTTATTTTGAATATTTGCGAATGATTTTTTATGAGAACAATTTTTGGTTGAATATCACATATAAGGTTCTCATGAATTTTTAAAATATGCTTTATTATATATTTTTTTTGAACATCTATTTCTTCTGGTTGTTTAAACTTGAACAATATGTTATGTTTGGATTGATTACTTATTATTGGTTACTTATTCATGTTTTTACTTTGTATTTATTAATTGGTATCAATCTTATCCTTCATATTTATGCAACTTTTTGATGATTATTAATAAGAGGAGAAGAATGTGTTTTGGTATGCAATTGGTATCAACTTGGTCTTTATATTTTTTATTAATACAATTGGTATCAATTAGCAATTTTCTTGATTTTTTAATTGGTATCTATTGGCATAGTTTTAATTGGCATCACACTTGGACATTCTATTTCTTCAAATATAATTGATAATTTCTTTTTTCAAAATAAAATATATCCATAAAAAATTGGTATCTATAATTGATATCTCTCTTATGTGAATGATCTTCACCTACTTTGGTTATTTATCTTTTGATTATGATTCATATATTGAGGAGGAGCATATTTATGATTTGCTTGTGCTAGATTTCTTATTATCATTTTTTCATGAATTTTGATATGCTCTCTATAGGTTGATGAAAATGAAGAAAGAGAAATTATTTTACTAATGTGCTTTAATGATTTGAATTTCTCGTATACTTTGTAATGATTATACTTTGAGAAATATATTTTCAACAAATGAAATATTATGATTTGGATATTTCATGATCTTGATTAAATGCAACTTCTCTATTTTGAATATGTTATAATTGTCATACTTATTATTAATAGAAGAAGTTTTGCAAAAAAAAAAAAATGCTCTTATTTTCACTTTGACATCATATTATTGTTCAATCTTTGTTTGATATTATTATTTTTGTTTTGAAGATTGATCAAATCTTGTTCCTTCACATTTCCTTATTGCCTAATTTATCATACTATCTTTCACATGGGAGAAAATTATTTGTATATTACTCTTTCATGTATTTTTATCATGAATTCAAATGGAGAAAATAATATATTGAATTAATATGGGAAGAATCTTATTTCAAATGGATAGATTAATTTTTATGAGATATCTAGTTTGAAAATTATTTCTATCTTTCTAATAATGTCAAAAAAGAGAGAATAATGATTTTTTATAACTATGAAGAGAAAAAACTCATTTAAGAGTGTGCATATTTTAAGGGAGAGAATTTTGTTTAGAACACATTTTTAGTTTTCTCGTAATATGTTTATGATGCTTAATTGAGTTAAAAAAGGGGAGAAAGTCATTTTAATTTTTCAAGTATATGTTGAGATTGAGCTTAAAATATGGTAAAGATTAAGGTAAACTTGTCAAATTTTATACTTTTCATATCCTTATTGTATATTTTATTTTATCTCATAAATCAATATTTGTCATTATAAAAAAGGGAGAGATTGTTGAGAAATTAAGATTTTAATCTTACCAACTCTTATTTTGAAGATAACAAATATTTGATTTTATACAAATGATTTAACTTGAGTGTGTAATAAAATAGATTTAAAAGTTCTAACTCAAGTTGTTCGATGAATCAATTTTGAAATTAGATACATATTGGACTTATTAGAATCAAGCTTGAAGATGGACAATTAAGATACAAGACCATACTTAGATAAGATATTTTTTATATTAGTCTTGTATTTGATTTAGTTCATTGCACATAGTTTCTCTTTGCATTAGCTCATGTTTTCTAAAAGAGTTTTCAAATTATTTTAAGTTTAAAATGATTATTTTATTATAGAAATTTGAAAATAGAAAATAATGATTTTGAATAGGCAAAATATTCTTTAAAACACGATTTCTTAAGTTTAAATAAGTTATAAATATATTTAAAATTATAATTATTTGAAATAGGCTCAAAAGAGATTTTTCTATTTGCAAACTAAAATTTGTTTAGTATGAACACCTTCTAAATTATTGTTTAAAATTTTTGTGTATCTAAAACAAGTTTGTAATAGTCAAAATATTCTTTTCAAATTGATTTCTAATGTTTTTAAAGTATTTAAAATAAGTTTAGAAGTCAGATTTTCAAAAATACCAAAAGCTATCAGAATTTGCAAAAATGCCAAAAACCTGTCAAAAAGTGAAAATCATAGGTAGACCGAAAATTAACTACCAGTAGACCGAAATGACCACCGGTTGACTGCCTAAAATTCTACTTTTGACCGTTTTCGACCGTTGCAACTGCACTTCTAACGGCTAGTTTCAGGAGTCAACTGGAAACTTTATTGGTCTATCGGCAGTCTACCGAAAACTCTAGAAACTGTGTACAATGGTTAGAAATGACTAGTTTTCATATAAGTTTTAAAATAAAATCTATTTTAATACTTGAAAAAGACTTTGTATGAACCTAAATTGTTATCTAACTACTTTCAAAGTGTAAAAATATATTTCTACATTGAATTAACTTTCAAATCATATTCAGCCAATCTTAAAATATTCATCGTGTATTGTTCTCAAATCTGCTAAGCCAAAATTGTATTCATTATTTTGTGAGGACAGTTCTTGAGTGTGTTCATTGTCATATAGAAAACCTATTGAATGTGAGGTGAGATTAGCAGCGAAGTCAAAAACAATCCAAATATAGGTGAAATTACTACCGTAGTCTAACAATCCGTTTTAGGTGAGATTGTCACCAGAGCCTAAATAACCTGAGTGAAGGTGAGGTTGTCACCAGAGTCTAAACAACCTATGAATTGGTAAGATTAGCACCATTGTCTAAACAATCTATATAGGTGAAGATTAGCACCGGAGTCAAAACAATCCAAGGTTGGGCGTGATAGAGCCAGAGTCAAGTCTATTGTAAAAGCATAGATGATCCTAAGAAGAATTCACTCTTTTTAAAAGGATTGGACATGCCTACAATCTTGATATGATAATGAAAAGCTCAAAATAAGTTGCCGAGGGCTGGGGACGTAGACAAATTGTCGTGTTTGTCGAATCTCGTAAAAACCGAGTTTATACTTTTTCTATCCCTATACTCTTTACTTTATTACAAGCTATTTAATTGAGTGTTTGAACAATCTGTATAAGTGAAGATTGGCACTGAAGTCAAAGTAATCCAAGGTTAAGCATGATAGAAGTGGAGTCAAGTCTATTGTAAAAGCGTAAGTGAGCCTAAGAAGACTTCACTCTTTCTAAAAGGGTCGGTCAAGCCCATAATCTTGATTTGATAGTAAAAAGCTCAAAGCAAGTTGCTGAGGGCTGGGGACATAGGCAAATCATCGTATTTGTCGAATCTAGTAATAACCAAGTCTGCACTTTCTCTATCCCTATACTCTTTACTTTATTGCAAGCTATTTAATTGAGTGTTTGATATTTATTGTACTTAATTGACTTGGTATTATTGTTATATATTTGGTATAATTGTTCATTTAGTCTCAAAGTTTCAAAATAATAGTCTATAGTTTTACACAATTAAAAAATTTCTTAACAAATTTTAAAACTCAATTCACACCTCCTTTTAGATAGTTAATCTTTAGCTAACAGGTACTATATTTAAGACAATGCTAGGGAGAACTCTGCATATGGATTACTTAGACAATCAATATAGGCTTCAATATATACGCTATGACAGTGAATGAACGTGTAATTATCGAGTCAAGTCAAAAGTCATCCAATCTTTAGTATTCCGCCCTTTTGTCTCTTCTCGAGTATTAAACTATAAAAGATTTGAGCAAGCCCTCTTCCTTCTTACATTTTCTGAGCTGGTTACATAACATAAGCTAGTTACATAATATAACTTTCAAACTTGGTAGATATATCCATAAAACAGATATTCAACATGCGACAGAGTAATCTAATTAATGATATCAGAGTTGAATATTGACACCACTACTTGCATAAAAAAAAACTTATAGTAATATCAACCATGTAAATTGGTTCATGATAGCATACCCGTAGAAAAGAGTAAAAATATGAGAGAACACAATATAGTAAAGAATTGGTTCAACTACACCAATTTAGTTTATTTTTAACTGACTAGAAAAACCTTCCAAAAGTTCATTCCATACCCTTGTGAAAAGAATGGATAAATCTTACGCCAAGTTTTACTAATTATTTTTTTGGACCTATGTGGTCCTAAGTTACACTATATATGTTCTAACTAAAACATAATAGATGAAAACTTAATTAGCCAAATTTTACTAATTAATTTCTCGGACCCATAAGATTCTAACTTACACTATATTGTTCTATCTAAAACACAATGATCACCAATCTGTCAACTAAAAGCTGAATACTACAACTGATCTTATATGGTTATTGTATCTGTCAACGCCACCATAAGCACCCAAAATATATATCCTTTAATTTGAGTAATTATAATTGTAGAAATAGATATTACCTCAATAATTCCAACTGCAACACTCCCAATTGTACTTGAAAAATCTGTCACAATCAACAAAAGTTATACCTGTTCCATTTAAGATATTGTCTCTTTCTTTTAAAAAAATTGAAAATGTAACACATAAGAAGACAATTTGAAAAGGTTAACCATTATTACCTATTGACTCGAAGATTGAACCTGTATAAGACACGATTGCATTTTCCCTTCAAAATCGGGTAACACCATAAGGCCAATTCCAATCTCGTACAAGTAGCGTAAAACCAATACATAAAAAACATAACTAGAACAGTAACATATGACAGTTCTATATACAAGTAGAAACTCAAGCCAAAAAAGTTTACAAGTTATTTGACTCACTGTCAAACTATTTGCATACTTTCTTGCAGTAGACTTAGAACTCCATTACCAGAGATCTTATTTGAACATCTTATATGATCCTGTAAAATATCTTTTCTCAAAACGATCAAAACATAATAAAATTTTATCCTAGTTGCTAAAGGGATATAAATGGATCTTTTAGGATCTAAAACAGACATATTGGGAGGCGTTTTTCAGAGTTTTGGCAGCTATTTTGAAGGGACAAGAAGAATCAAGAGGAGCATGTGAAGAGAAACTCTCCAAATCAAAAAGGGTTCTTCTTCTCTTCTTTTTATTTTCTTGATGTTGTTTCTTATTAGCTTTTGTTTATTTTTTTAATTAAGAGCCAAGCATTTCATCTAAAAGAATAATATAACCTATACTTGAAACTATGCTTTGATTTTCAATATCAATTTTATGAAGATTTTCCATTGGTTTATTTGTGTTATTTTGCTCTTTATGTTTTCTCAATTGATTACTAACCGCTGTGATGTTTTAATTTCTAGAATCCAATATGTAAGAGAGAGAAATTTAGAAATATGACTATAGAATAATATAACTTAGGATGTTATAGAGTTTGAGAAAACCTATGAATCCTTTGAAGCTTGTTATTAAGAACTACAAAACTTAATAAACTCTTGTCTTCTCATTTTTAAATAGAGATACTAAAATTAGAATCTAAAGGTAATTTTTACCCGGCACTCAAGAGAAGGAGTAGAAACAATTTTGAGCTCTTGCTTATAAACTAGTAGAAATAATTTTGAATTCTTGCTTATAAACTAGGAAAATAAATCAAGTGATGTTATTAATTGAAAAACATGGTGGATAGTTAAGCGAAGTCAAACCTCTAGATTCCATTTATATTGTTATTTTTCTTCAAAATTTCAATTGCTTTGTAACCTTTAATTTTGTATCTTTAATTTTCTTTGATTATTATTTCTTCACTTATTAAATTTTCTAGATAAAATTAAGATTATTTATGTGATATCCCAAATTCCTAAATCACACTTAGTTTCTCACATAGCCAATAATAACATGATTATATAGTATTCTTATTTATATTAGTGTCATGTTTGTATACTATTTTAAGTTTAACATTAAATTATTATTATTAAAAATTATTACATTTTAAGATATTTTGCAGTAGAATGCTCCAAAAATACTCTTTAGGACAAGTTTTGATGTGTATTAAGCCAATTGAAAAAACGTTGTACACTTGTATTTTGGCTAACGGTTAGTGTTATTTTACTTCTTTGTGTACCTTTTAAGGTGATTCTAACTTATAATATTTGACTAAATAAATTGAATAGGTATATATTTCTCATTGAGTTTATATTCTCATTATATATGTCTATTTCCTGTTATGGACTAAGATTTTGGTTTATTAGTTTTCTTGCCACGTACATTTAAATCATTATTTTATTAGCCAATTAGAAAAAAAATACATTTATGTAAATAATTATAAGTTTGATAATTAAATTGGCACATCTTATTTCTTCTACATGCCGCATATAGTCGATTAAGTTTTTCCTTTTAAATCCACCGACTCAACCACTTCCTCTTTATACATTGTTCTTTCATCTAAAAACATGGAAGATGTTTTCTGCCTTTATTAGTTCTCCGAAAAAAAGGCGAGTCCTTACTTAGTTGGTTTGGTTCGTGTGTTAGATATAGATATACTTGATCTTTTATATTTCTTTTTACTTCCGAAACTTGTTTGCTATTGAAATATCAAATACACTTTAGATTATCAAGTGGACTAGTGATTGTTATTATATGTACGTATGATTTGAATTATATCAATCTCTTGTAATTAGTTTATTGTAGATAATTAAAAGTTAGTGGGATCCTAACTTATCCATGTTAGGATTTATACCCTAAAATAGGTATATTTTGGATATTTGTTGAATTAATAAAATGACATTTTTCTATTTGAATTTGTACATAATTGATATGTCTTTAAATATCGGAAAATCTCTAGTTTATTTATGTGACTACAAATTTAGTATATAAGTGTTATATATATGAAGATTAAATCTATGGATAATAAACTAAATATAGTCCATAATAATTAATTAAAATTTAGGATCTTTAATTAAATATTATTAGTATGGTCCATTAATATTGAGAATGTAATAGTATTATCCTGACTATTGATATGTTGACATCACAATGGAAGTACTTTATATAATTTGATTATATAGGACTGAACCAGACATGATTTGATTCTCACATAAATTCCGTTAACGGTTGAGAGTTCAAATAATATCCCTAGATGATTATATGCATATCAATCTTAATCTTGAGTAGTTATAGACTCTTATTTATAACATTATGTTCTTTGACATACTTGCTAAATGTTTGGTTTTTAAACAGACCGAAATACTTGTATTTTGGGAGCATGACGAGATGAGTAGCTGGGAATGTAGCTTACAGATAAGGTATCTATTCCTTCCATTATGAAGCTAGAAAGATGATTCTTTTGTGTATTGATTCAAGACTTGAACAGTTTGAGTACTCAATTTATAATAGATTTATAAATTAATTATTCATTAGAGAATCAATGGTACACATGGATAAAAATATAGTTGGAGAGGTAAACGGAATATATCCTAGCTCCAATTATGAATTGTCTATGGAGGATTAAACTATATGTAATGATTAAATCAATAGACTGCTCGATGTTTATAGAGTAAATTAATTCTGTAATTTTAAGAGTGCAATTCTAGATTTTTAGTGGAGTAATATTGGAATTAATAAATTAGACAAATTAATTAAAGAGTTTAATTAATTATCATAATATATTGGAGCTTGAATTACAGGTCTATAGGTCCCTAATTCCACCTTTTACAAACACTGTACTGGATATTATATTATTTCTGTTACTGCACACTCCATCTAGATAAATAGTTTATTTACATGTAATAATAATTTTTATTAATTAATTAAATTTGAATTAATTAATTTAAATTTATGGAGAGATAAGTTTCCTAATTTGTTTAAATTTTGAATTTAAAATATCTAATTATCAAATAATTAGATAAA
>JXTB01000220.1:145314-189627 GCA_002914805.1 Parasponia andersonii | reverse complement strand
AATAAATAAAAGAAAATATGAGATATTTTGATGTTTTATTTATTAATTGAGAATGTCTCAATTCAATTAATAATTATGTGACATATTCTACGACGACACTTAATTAGAGAAAATTGAATTACCGTGGAATTAGTAAATAAGTTTATGTGTTTACTTACCTGCATCATGCATCACATTTACTATTCTGAATTCTTTGTGATATTTATTTTCATATATATTGAATGTTATTTTATTTATTTAATTTCAGCAAACATGTCAACCTCGAATCCCATTATAATTTTATTCGCAAATGAAAAATTAACTAGAAATAATTTTATCAAGTGGAAAAGTGATATGAACATCGTGCTTGTCTGTGAGAACTACAAATTTGTGCTTACAGAGAAATGTCCTCCACAACCTGCTACTAATGCTACTCGTACTGTACGAGAAAGCTATGAAAAGTGGACTCATGCCAATAATAAAGCTCGCTGCTACATGTTAGCAGGCATGACCGACGTACTTAGAGCTAAGCACAAAAAGATGGAGACTGCTTATGAGATAATGGAGTCTCTTCAGGCCATGTTTGGGCAACAATTTGATCAGTCTCGCCATAATGCCATTAAAAAGGCTTTGAATGTGAAAATGAAGAAAGGAACTCCAGTGAGAGATCATGTTTTGAACATGATCAATTACTTTGGAGAGGCTGAAGTTCACAGGGCTACAATCGATGACCGCACCCAAGTGAGTATGATTTTGGAATCACTTTCACCTGATTTTCTTCAGTTCAAGAGCAACTATGTTATGAACAAGTTATACGATGATTCAACTACTCAATGAATTGCAAACCTTCGAATCAATATCGAAAGATAAAGGTAAAGATTGTTCAGCAACTATTGCTGAAGTACATGTTGCAGAAGAAAATCCCTCTACCTCTAACAAAAATAAGAAGAGGAAGAACAAGGGTGCTTTTAAGTCTAAGCCTAAAAAAACAAGAAGGGCAATACAAGCACCAAGAAGAATAACTCCAAGGACAAAAAGCCTAAGAAAAAATGTTTTCACTGCAGAGTTAAAGGGCATTGGAAGAGAAACTGTAACAAGTATTTCTCTGAATTGAAAGAGAAGAAGAAAGATAAATATGATTTACTTGTTTTAGAAGCTTGTTTAGTGGAAGAAGATTTATTTGATATATCTCCTTGGATAGTTGATTCAGGAGTCACTAATCATGTTTATTCTTCTTTTTAGATGCTTAGTTCTTTAAGGGATCTTGCCGATAGAGAATTCACGATGAAAGTAGGCAATAGAGCTAAAGTTTCGGCAAAAGTAGTGGGAGTCATCCGTCTTCATTTTAGAAATAAATTTTTGTTATTGAATAATGTTTATTTTATTCCTGGTTTTTATAAGAATTTGATTTCTATTTCAAGACTATTTGAATAAATGTTTGGTGTTTCTTTTCTTAATAATGAGATTATTATTTCTAGAAATGGTTTAAATATTTGTTCTGCAAAAATAGAGAATGAACTTTACATGTTAAGACTGGATGAACAATCACTGCTTAATACTGAAATGTTTAAAGTAGAACATCCCAAATCTAAAAAGAAAAAAGTTTCTCATGGCGACGATACATATCTTTTGCACCTTAGGTTAAGGCATATCAATCTAGATAGGATAAACAGACTTGCAAAGTATAGTCCTTTAAGAAAGCTAAAAGTTGGCACTCTACCTGTTTGTGAATCTTGTCTAGAAGGGACAATGACTACGAGACTTTTCTCAGCAAAGGGCGAAAGGGCCAAAGAACCCCTTGAGCTTATGCATAGTGATGTATGTGGTCTATTGAATATACAAGTAAGACGTGGTTACGAATACTTTGTCACATTTATTGACGATTATTCATGATATGGATACGTGTACCCAATGCAAAGAAAATCTGAAACCTTTGAAATGTTCAAAGAATTCACAGCAGAAACTAAAAAGTAATTAGGTAAGTCATTAAAAACTCTTAGATCAGACCGAGGAGGTGAATACCTTGATAATAAATTTAAGGATCACTTGCTGAAGAATGACATCCTATCCCAACTCATAGCACCTGGAACACCATAACAAAATGGTATTGCAGAAAGGAGAAACCGAACATTATTTGATATGGTTAGATCAACGATGAGCTACTATTCCCTACCTCTCTCATTCTGGGATTATGCATTACAAACCGTTATTTATATTTTGAATGTAGTACCTTTCAAGTCTATCCAAAAGACACCTTTAGAGTTGTAGAATGGGCGCAAGCCTAGTTTACATCACATCTGCATATGGGGGTACCCAGCACATGTACTGAAAGGAAAGACTAGGAAGCTAGAACCACGTACAGAGGTTTGTTTATTTGTAGGTTATCCAAAAGGCACAAGAGGAGGTTTGTTTTATAGTCCTCAAGAGAAAAAGGTATTTGTATCAACAAATGCCACTTTTCTTGAAAATGATTATATGACAGATTTCAAACCTCGAAGTAAAATTGCACTAGAGGAATTACTTTTTGATCAGATCCGACCACAACTAATAATAGTTGTTGAACAACAAAATTATGAGATCACTATTTTAGATCAGAATACCTTGGCAACTCGACGTAGTGTGAGGGTTATTAGACCACCTGCTTGCTACAGGGAAGTTGGAGAAGCACATGTTACTGTTTCTGATAGTAGCCAAGATAACCCATTGACATACAAGCATGCAATGGAAGATTCTGATAAGAAAAAACGACAAGAGGCTATGAACCAAGAAATGGAGTCTATTATATGTAAATTTTATCTGGGAACTTGTAGATCCATCTGAAGATGTCAGGTCTATTGGATGTAAATGGATCTATAAAAGAAAAAGAGGTGTGGATAGAAAAGTTAAAATGTTTAAGGCAAGGTTAGTGGCAAAAGGTTATACCCAAAAAGAGGGAGTTGATTATGAAGAGACTTTCTCGCCAGTAGCTATGTTTAAATCTATATATATTCTCTTATCCATTGTCATATGTTTAGACTATAAAATATGGCAAATGGATGTCAAGACAACTTTTTTGAATGGCTATCTTGAAGAAAGTATCTATATAGTGCAAGTAGAAGGTTTTGTAGCTAAAGGCCAAGAGTAGAAAGTCTATAGGCTATTTAGGTCCATTTATGGACTTAAGCAAGCTTCAAGATCATAGAATCTAAGATTTAATGAGACGAATAAATCTTATAGTTTTGATTAAAATGTTGATGAACCTTGTGTTTATAAGTACATCAAAGACAAGAAAGTGGTCTTCCTAATTCTTTATGTAGATGCTATTTTGCTCATTGGGAATGATGTAGAAATATTATCTAATGTAAAAAAGTGGCTAGCTGAGCAATTCCAAATAAAAGATTTGGGAGAAGTAAGTTATGTGCTTGGATCCAAATTATTCAAGATTGCAAGAACAGACTTTTGGCACTATCTCAAGCATCTTATATTGATAAGATGCTCATTTGTTTTTTGATGCAAAACTCCAAGAAAGGACAGTTACCTTTTCGATATGGAGTTATCCTTTCCAAAAAGCAATGTCCTAAGATACCTCAAGAGGAACAGGATATGAGAGTTCCTTATACATCTGCAGTTGGCAGCCTTATGTATGCCATGTTGTAAACTAGGCCTGACATATGCTACGCAGTAAGGATAGTAAGTCGTTTTCAATCAAATCCAGGATTAGATCACTGGATAGTGGTGAAGTATATTCTCAAGTATCTAAGGAGAATGAGAATTATATGCTGATTTATTCAAGTCATGACTTGATATCTTCTGGTTACACTAATTCTAATTTTCAATCAGACAAAGATACTCGAAAGTCGACGTCTGGGTCAGTGTTCATTCTTGGTGGAGGAGCCATTGTCTAGAGAAGTGTTAAACAATCCAGCACTGTAGATTCTACTATGGAAGCAGAATACGTAGCAACTTGTCAAGTAGCTGAAGAAACAGTTTGGCTCAGAAAGTTCCTGATTTTGGAAGTTGTTCTAAATATGGATAAGCCATTGACTTTATATTGCGACAACAGTGGAGCGGTGGTGAATTCAAAAGAACCAAGAAGTCACAAGAGAGGAAAGCATATAAAGAGGAAGTATCATCTGATTAGAGAGATAGTACATCGAGGAGATGTGGTCGTTATGAAGATAACATCCGAAAACAACATTGCTGATCCTTTTACAAAAATGCTTCCAGCGAAGACTTTTGAGAGTCACTTAGAGGATTTAGGATTGAGAGACATGTCTCACTTGCTTTAAGGCAAGTGGGAGATTGTTAGGGTTTATGCCCTAAAAGCATTTATATTTTGGATATTTGCTGAATTAATAAAATGACATTTTTCTATTTGAATTTGTGCATAATTGGTATGTCTTTAAATATCAGAAAATCCCTAGTTTATTTATGTGACTACAAATTTAGTATATAAGTGTTATATACATGAGGATTAAATTTATGGATAATAAACTAAATATAGTCCGTAATAATTAATTGAAATTTGGGATCCTTAATTAAATATTATTAGTACGGTCCTTTAACATTGAGAATGTAATAGTTTTATCTGGACTATTGATGTGTTGACATCATAATGGAGGTACTTTATATAATTTGATTATATAGGACTGGACCAGACATGATTTGAATCTTACATAAATTCCGTTAACTATTGAGAGTTCAAATAATATGTAGATCAATCTCAATCTTGAGTAGTTATAGACTCTTATTTATAACATTATGTTCTTTGACATACTTGTTAAAGGTTTATTTTTTAAACAGATCGAAATACTTGTATCTTGAGAGCATGATGAGATGAGTACCTAGGAATGTAGCTTACAGATAAGGAATCTATTCCTTCTATTAGGAAGCTAGAAAGATGATTCTCTTGTGTATTGATTCAAGATTTAAACAGTTTGAGTACTGAATTTATAATAGATTTATAAATTAATTGTTCATTAGAGAATCAATGGTACACACGGATAAAGATGTAATTAGAGAGGTAAATGGAATATAACTTAACTCCAATTATGAATTGTCTATGGAGGATTAAACTACATGTAATGATTAAATCGATGGACTACTCGATGTAATCTGATTAAATTAATTCTGTAATTTCAAGAGTGCAATTCTAGATTTTTAGTGGAGTAATACTGGAATTAACAAATTAGACAAATTAATTTAAGAGTTTAATTAATTATCATAATTTATTGGAGCATGAATTATAGGTCCATAGGTCCCCAATTCTATCTCTTACAATCATTGTACTGGATATTAGAATATTTCTGTTACTGCACACTCTGTCTAGATAAATAGTTTATCTATATGTAATTAATAATTTTTATTAATTAATTAATTTTGAATTAATTAATTTAAATTTATAGAGAGATAAGTTTCTTAATTTTTTTAAATTTTGAATTTAAAATATCTAATTATCAAATAATTAAATAAATAGAAATTGGGAAACTAACTAAAAGCGAAACATTCTTTTTGAAAGAGTGAATTATGTGTTAGTTTATATATATGTATGTATATATATTAATTGATTAGATCATATATATATAATTACGTTTATTAAAAAAAAAACCAAAAAAACGTTTTTTTAAGTTATATATATATATATGTTAATTTGATTAATATATTATTAAATATTTTAATAAGTATATATATATATATATATATTTATAAGGTGAAACCCTAGTAGGATACATAATACGTATTATTTTCTATAGAGCCTCCATAAACTAGAAAGAAAAAGAACAGTCTATTCTCTATGGAACAAACCCTTGCAATCTCATGTGTTGAGAAAATTGTAAGGGTCTAAAGTGTAAGTTTAAGAGATTGTATGCAATGCCCACACGTTCATCCAGTTGTGATTGAGGCTTGGATTAGAATATCGTGGTTTAGAAAACAGTAAAGCTAGGATCCGCTGATAGGCTACAAGAGGTATTAGTCTATTCTCTTTGTTTGTTGCTATTTACTATGAATTAATACTATACACTCATATAGTCAATTGTTTTGAGAATTTTTTATTATTTTTGGGCCAATTTTCCGCTCCGAAAATCGTTTTAAATCCAACAATCCAATGCAGGTAATGAGTTATATATATATATCTATATATATATATATTTGCATCTACCTATGTTCTTTTGTTTACGATGATGCTTTACTTGATTGTTTTCTTTTATGGAAGCCATGTTTGTTATTTATTGTGTAAAGTTTATTAAGTCCACTATAGTTCTCATGGTTATATGTAAATACTTATCAAGATAGATTGACCAGAATTCTATTCTTTTGTATTGGATTTCTTTTTTTTTTTTAATTAAATAAAATAATTCGGTATATATTTACTCATTTTCTTAGATCCTAACTATCACCTCCTATTGAAAATAGTACGTATTTTTTAAGTAGTTTAAATATTCGGTGTTTCGGTGGAAAGGATTCATGCAAATTCTTTTATGGCTACTATTTACTTGATCATTATACGAAATTCTTGGTCAAATATATTCTTTATAGATCAGAATTCCTTGTAGCTCTAATTGGCAATTTGGGTATTTATTACTTGATTAGTCACCTTGTGTTCTCTATTCATTTGCCCAGAATCATATTAGGAATTAGTTATTTTCAACCATAGTTACGAACACAATTTTTAGTGATATCACGAGTGCATGAACGCAATTTTTAGTGATATCATGTGTGTAACAACGTATTTGAAAAAAAAAATTAGGGACACGCCAATTATACTTAGAGTGAAGAGCATTTCATAGAGAAAGTGTATAAAATCTCAAAATTGAGGTAAGTAACATTACACCTCCAATGTAAGAAATTAATTATTTCTATAAACTTATGGGCTCCTCGGAGTATATGAAAATTTGTATCTGTTATTTTGACATACATGAGACATGAATATGTGGTGTATTTATATTGTCTAATGAGTATTAGTGAAGAGGGTGTGGTAGGCCAGCACTCAATTATCTGGTTTCTTTGGAAACATTATTAGATTCCTTCGGGGACTTTATTTAGTTCTTTTGGGAAAACACTCTGATAGTGGTATAGGGAGGACCTCTGTAGTACACAGTAGGGTATGAGATATATTTGGTACTCGAGACCTCCATATGACGACT
Organism: Parasponia andersonii; assembly: GCA_002914805.1. Classification (NCBI taxonomy): domain Eukaryota; kingdom Viridiplantae; phylum Streptophyta; class Magnoliopsida; order Rosales; family Cannabaceae; genus Trema; species Trema andersonii. Next base: position 182,524 of record JXTB01000220.1, on the reverse strand, counting down.
TATAATTAGTCATTAATTATTAGTTATCTGATTGGCTCAGTATGCAATTCATGGTCTTATCAAGCAATATAATATATACAGGAATCTCAACCATATAATTATCTTTTATCTATCATGTGCACTCTGCATCTAGATACGTAACTTACTGAGTTTTATACTCACAAACATTCTTTGCAATGGGTACTGATGCTATGTGAGTTAAAGGAGGAGTGCTGACTTTCTGACTGCTACTTATGTATATGAGCATTTTGATGTTGTGGTTTCTTAACTCAGAATTTTGTCTCTGTTTTGAGTGTGTGTATACCATGTATATTTTATGAGAGGTCCACTTTGCGAGAGTGTATATATATCGTAGACATAAGAGTACATATAATTATGAGTGGAATTTTTCTTTTTCTTCCAAGAAGTTTAAAAAGTTTTAAATCTTCACTATTTTATCAATTCTAAGTCGAGTAGTATCTCTCGATCTCACTAAATATTTATATAAACGTTCTTACGTACGTGTGTGGAATTAGGAGATGTTACAATCCAATTATGATACTTAGTAGAATTTTAATATCAATCCCTTTGGATATGATAAGCTTATTTACCATTTTATTACAAAACTTGATAGCATACACTTACGGCAGAATTCTGTGAACAAGTTTTTGGCACCGTTGTTGGAGATTGACAATTGAATCGCTTCTAATACTGTTAACTTATTTTTTTCTTGTTGTCGTTCTTGCTTGTTAGTTGTCTTTTCTTTATGGCTTCTGGAAAGAGCCTGTAGCTTAAAATCATTACTGTTTGATTCCAAGATTAAACATACATGTCAAAGACTAAGATAATAAAAAAGACAACAAAAAGCTCAAATCATTGTAGAAGAAGCCAATAATTAACGAGCAAATAATCAATAAGTAAGAGCCTTACGGGATTACTTCAAGCCAATTATCAATGAAAACTACTCGGGAATTCGGAGGCAAAACTTCAATGTCAATAACTTTGATTTGAAAACTGCTTTTATTAGCATGAATCAATAAAATCAATATAGAGGTTTGCCTAATGAAGACCCGAATGTGCACCTGGCCATATTCTTAGAGATTTGTGACACCATGAATTTCGAAGGATATTATTCGATTGCATTTAATCCCTTTCTCTCTTAGGGACAAGGTGTGAGGATAGCTACAATCTTTGTAACTGGATTGTGTTGCAACATAGGAAGACTTAGCTTAATGATTCTTTTCGAAGTTCTTCCCTCCACCAAAGACCTCTGAGCCTCAAAGTGAGATTGCACAATTTCTCCAAAATTATACTTTGAATCACTTTATGAAGTTAGGGAATGTTTCAAAGACGTCATCCGAAAGTGCCCCTAATATGGATACCAAGATTAGTTCAAAATCTAATATTTGGCAATAGATTGAATGGGTAAACCAGAACGATTATTGATGCAGTGACTGATGGTACTCTTTTATCCAAAACTACTGAAGAAGCCTAATTATTTTTAGAGAAAATGCCTTGTAACAATTATCAATGGCCCACTGAGTGGTTAATTTGAAGAAAGCCGCCGGAATTTATGAAATGGATCCTATTATAGCACTTTTAGCTCAAGTGTTAGCTCTAACAAACATAATTGCAGCCCTCACTACTAGAGAAGCTTCATCAACCAAGGACCCGATAATAGTTGCTAGTACTTCATTTGTTAGTGATGGTGCTGATTCGGAGCAATAACTTACCTACACATTATCACCCAGGACTCAGATGCCATGAGAATTTCTCTTATGGTAATGCAAGAAAAGTGCTCCAACTTCTCTCCAAATTTAATAACTAACCAACGTAAAAGAAAAATTCATTGGAGAAGAGTTTGAATTTATTTATTTTGGAGACAATATTTGTAGTGCACAAATTTCTCACAAGTGCATCTTGCCAATAGTAATAATTTTTGCATGTTATCTTAGCGCATATATATATATATATATATATATATTTAGGACATAAATGTTTAAACAAGCAAATATTAAAATTAAAATATGTTTAATTGACTAATTAGAATTTTTTTAAAAGCTTTTATATAGAGTGAAAGGATCGATTTCTGAATTCAAGAAGAATTGATATGTTTATGGTCAATAGGTTTACATAATTGTAGATAAATTCTATAATATTGTTTTATTGTAATTTGGTAAGGTGGATATTAATGTAATATACATATATAAGACTAGATATATTTAGTGCCAATTATAACTTTGACTAAGAAGAGTCTAGTTAACAAGCATCAAAATTGGTATTATATAAAATAATTTTGCTCAATTATGTTTTAGTATAATATAATGTGTACCTGAATTAATGTGCAAATATTCCTCTTTTGATATATATGATACACATGGATATAGTAAGTCTTATTTAATCATTGTTATTCACCGATTCTCTACAAACTTATTAACCCACTTGTGCCTTGTCGTTTATGAAGTCAAATATTCTAAATTCGACCGACTTAATTTTACCTATAATAAAAAATAATAATAAGAGAGAGAGAGTTACATAGCTAAGTCAAATATTCTAAATTCGACCGACTTAATTTTACCTATAATAAAAAATAATAATAAGAGAGAGAGAGTTACATAGCTACCTTTGATCTAATAGAAACCCAGCTGCCTTCACTTGTAAATGAGCCTCTTCACCAATATTTCTCATTACCCATAGATTAGTTATATACTCCTAAAATTCCTTGAACAAATCAATCATTTGTACTCCAAGGTGAGTACTCTATTGTTTTGGTTCTTTTTCTATAAACGTGTATATGTCTACTCTGCATTTCATGAAAACTGATTCCCAATAAAATTCTTAAATAGAGGTATTTATTATTTTGTATAATTATTGTTTAATTTTTTTTCATTTTGGTTATATACATGAATAATCATTGATGTGTGTTACAGAACAGAATTTAAAATTAAACTTTATATCTTAATTTTCTTTATCATGGATAACCACTTGTTATATATTAGTATCAATCAATTTTTATATAAAAAGTTTGACTTGTGAACAAAAACTATTGACCTGGAGCTCCCTATTTATTTAGTATTAATATAAGGAGTATTTGAGAGTTTGTAATGTTATCTTTATAGCTACGACATATGTATCTCTAGTTTCAGGTTATTGTTAATCATGTCATATGTGTTTTTGATTTAATTCACATAAGTAATACTAAAATACTAAAATTAAGAAACTCCTATCAAAATTGTAACACGTCTTGATTAATTAAGAATTGTAGAGTTCAATTATTAGCAAATTCTAAATGATTCTTGTTGATGCATTATATATTCTAATTAGATTAATATCTGCAAATATAATTAGCAAATGGATTCATCGTCATGTTTATGTGCTATGAGAATCAAGAAATATGAAACTGAAATCGTATCCTTTTATAATCAATGAACATACTGATGGTAATTTGACCTAATACTTAAGAAAAATCATACATGCATGCAAATTATGAAAAAACACATGACCACTTCATGAACGCAATGGAAAAATTAGCGGATTTAGATTTTAAAATTTTTAAACGAAAATAGTTTTCATAATTATAGAATATGCATATATTATATACAGAATCCGGTATAACATAAATCAAATCTAGATATATAAACTCTAGAAATGAGATTAGAGTTTATCTCTTGTAGCGTGCTCTTCCTTGATTTTCTTGTTGATGGTGATCAAATCTCTAACCCTAGATCTTCTTGTCTGTGCTCTAGATCTAGGTTGATGAGATGAGTAGGCACCAAGTTGAATCCTTTGTTAGAGAATGATCAAGAACACTTTCTTGATCTTTCTCACATCTAGATGTGAGATAAAACTGTGAGATTGTAGGAAACTTTTTCTTTCCTCTCTTTCTTAGCCTTGGCCAAATTTCTCTCTTCTCTTTCTCAGCCTTTGCCAAATTAGGCTTTACCTCTTATAGCGTACTTCTCTTTGATTTCCTTGTTGATGGTGATCAAATCTCTAACCCTGAATTTTCTTATCTATGCTCCGGGTCTAAGTTGATAAGGCGAGTGAGCAAGAATTAGTTATGAACTTAATTCTTACACATAGGATGATATGTTTTACTAGAAAATATTAATTATTGAATTATTATTGAATAATAATTAATGTGATCAATTTTTATTATTTAATAATTATTTATATGATTAATAATTTATATTAATATTAATTAATGAGTTTAATTATATTAATTAAAGGGATAATAATACTATAAGAATAATTATTTGTTTCATGATTTACAAGGAAATTGGAGTTTGATTTTAATGAGATTAAAATGTTTTAATTTTGATTAATAAAGTATTTTAATTATGTTGTAATTATTATAATATTTTATGCAGTGGTATTTGACATGAAATATTGATAATTATGAGATAATTATGAAAATATTTTATGTGATAAAAGATATTTTGATAATTATTAGACAATTATATTTTACCAAATACATTTGATATAACTGTCATATTGAGTAGGAGGATTTTAAATTTTATTAAATTTTTAATCCAAAATTTTCTAAACCATTCTCTAGTTTTGAAATGATTCCTTTTGAAAAAATTAATGAATGTATATAAAATTGTTTATATTCATTACTTGCATTTATAATTATTTGTAAAATCTTTATACAAAATATTTTTATAAGTGTTTACTTATAAATGCACTTGTAATTTAATTTGAATAAATTCTACTACTAAGAATCTTTAAAATTATTGGTTGAATAATTGAACAGTTAAAGTTTCTTAATTAGATTTTTCAAATCTAATTCTTATACTGGAATTGGTTTAAATATAGTTTTTTAATTATTTATCTTTGCTTAAAAGATTGTTGATCAAAGAATTGAATTTTCTTTTAGAAAGATTTTGCTTGAATGATTTATAATCCACAGACCTTCTTATTTGATTGTGATATCCTGTATGCTTTTATTGTCTACTTTTATATACATGCCATATATAATATAGTGTTAGCATTTCAGCTTTAGAGACAATAATTTGTCAATCATAGTACCATATCTAAAATAATATGTCATAATGTCTTAAATTAGCTCATTCCTTCTAAGTCACATAATTAGATATACATAATTAATTTTGTGGTTACTAAATAAGTTAAATAACTAGATAAAATTAAGAATCCTTAATTTTAAGAAGATTGAGTGGGAGCAGGTACGAGATATCCATGGTCTCCACTAAAGATATACCTCATCTCAGAATCTTGCTGAGCTCCCGTAGGAAGGTTTTCATCTAGGTATTATTGGTATTAAATCTCTTAGAATATAATTATGAGTAAATTTTACGTACTAATCTCCCATAGGAAGCTATAGTGTATAACAAAGTTTGTAAGTTGAAATGATGGTTACACACTCAATATAAGATATTATTAACCTCCTGCAAGAGCTATGTTACTAATTCTATGGACCGATAAACAGGATAATTAGCAAACTAAAATATGAGATATTTGTCTTTTTGACTAAAGTGAATATTCACATTTAACTTTTGATGAACTTTGTTGAGGTGTTTATTATCTTACTCAAGATAATAAACACCATTGTTGAGGTATTTATTATTTTACTGTAAAATTAAATTGAAACAAAGATGTTTGTATTTGATTATTCTTCCCTATGTGTTTAATTAAGAATTAAATTTACAGAATTTAATTATAAATTGAATTCATTAAATTCGATTATGAATTGGATTAATTTATGACTTTTGTCTAATTGAAAATTTTATCATTTTGTATTTTGTGGGGAAATACTATTTCATAAAATGGATAAAGTTTTGAAAAAGAGAAAAGAGACAAAGAAATATCATACATGGAGTAGAATGAAGACATCAACGGAGACTCGTAGCGTTCAATAAGTTCAAACAATAATCAACCTAAAGATACCTCTACTGTAAAGAGGTTAAGAACTTCTTCGACAGTTAGATTATTTGGAAGGCTAATAAAATCACTCTCAACTAAGGATATGCGAGATCTTTGACTAGTATACTCAAGAACTAATATCAATGTCTGCAACAACAAGAAGTGGTTCATTGAACCAAACCAATTAGCTAACGTTGGACGTCCTCTGGAAGTTGAAGACAATCAAAGAGTTCAAGTTGAAAGGCATGGGTGATGCTTACCTGACGATAACTGATAGTTCTATGATCATGAGGGATTGCTACTATTCATTGGAGTTGAGTATGAATACTCTCTCATTATCGAAGATATATATAGAAGCCTATAACTTAGTATTTGATAAGAAGGTGCATGTCTTTTATAACAATCTATTATACTGTATGGGAGAAATGCAAAATGGACTTTATGTTCTAACCCTAAAGCCACAAGGTATAATATCTTCAATCATAAGCATTAATAAACTCCAAAAGATGGTGAAAGACACTAGGAAAAAGTGCAGTGCCATCGATTGGCACAAGCAACTCAAACATATGCCATGTTCAGAAATTCATAGGCTTATAGAGTTAGATCACTTAGATGAAGTAGATATCAACAACGATTTAGACTACGAGGATTACAAGAAGCCTATAGAGTACAAGCGTCATCTTGCCACTTGTTATGTGAAAGCTGAAGCATGTTTAGAGTACATATATGTGCATATCTGAAACTAGTGGACGCAGTTTCCTAGAATAAGAATATAATATTTGTCTCTTTTGTTGATAAATATTTAGACTTTGGATAAGTGTATCTTCTAAGAAAATACGATGAAGTCCTAGATGCTTTCCATGAGTTGAAAGAAAGGTATGGATGCAACACAATAACAAGGCCAAGAAGTTCAAGATTGACGCTGAATACAGAGATATGGATTCTTTACATGACCTGTTGAGACTAATTCTTGCTGATCTTGCTATTCTTTATGAATATAGGACTATCTATGAGCATAGTCATGTAGGAGCCTCTGTGAGGTACAACATCGGACCCAAGCATATCGTAGAGCTGATGTACAAGGAGTCACTGTTGTCGAAACGATACTTGGATTATTCTTTGAAGACAACTTTGTACATCTTAAAATTCATCTCATTAAATAAAGTTGCTTCGACACCTTTTCAAATATGGATGGGCCATATAAATGCTGGTACTCGTTGGAATAAAATTCCTAAAAATATTTTCACAAAATCATTTTCAAGAATACTATAGTTTTGTAAAATCTAGAAATGCCGCAGAATTGGCCGTTTAAAATTTTTCTCTTTACAAAACATTTCAGATCATGATCTAATATAAATTAACTCATGATCTTGATAAGAACAATACCTAGATTTACTCCATAACCTTCTCGTTTATTTTTGAAATCCATTTGATTGATCTGGTGGATGGTTACCTTCTAGATTCCTAACAAATAGATCCGCAAACAAACAAGAAGACAATTTTCTTGAGCTGATTTCTTTAGGATGGCTGCAACACCAAAGATGATGAATCCCCTAATGTGGCTGATTTTCTCTACTCTTCTTCTCTCTCTGTTATGCGTGGAACTCTCTTCTCCAAAAGGGTGTTTCATGTGTGTCATAAAACTGGGATCCAGAGGGTTGACCTTGTAATCTAAAACTGATGCTCTTGGTGTTGACAAACTGAGTTAATTCCAGCTGAAACAATTTGGAAATGTTCAAGTTCGTGTCATGCAGATGCTAGATATGAAGCTGGAAAGTGTTAATACGTAATGGAGAAGTGGTTGAAGGCTTCATAAAAGTCAAAGGCATGTACAGATGCCTTTTCTGTGTGAGTACCCTCAGTAGCACCTTCAGCTACTCCTTGAGTAGCTGTGCTAGGACGACTATCACCAACTTCTTAAAGAGCTCCCATACCTTGATAATAACTTTGTTTGGTTTTGGCAATCCATTCATTGTTAAGAAAGCTAAAGTCCATAAAACTGAAGGTCTTGTTCTTGATTTCGACATAAATAGTCTATAGTTTACACACAACCTCATCAAAAGGTGGGTTGTTAAAGTGTTGGAAGAAACAAGTGAGGAGAAACCTATAATGAAGAGAGGATATCCTATTCTTTATGGTATCAATCATCTCACAGATGATAAAATATGGTAGGCATAATTTTCTCCCAATAAGAATAGAATCAAATAAACTAAAATCACAGAAGGTAGGTGCATCCGTATGACCACCTTTAGGAATCATATTCTAAGACACAAATTGGAACAAAATCATAGTTTCTAGACTAAGATCAATAGCACGAAGCTTAGGCTAAAAGCTACCAGAAGAGCAGACTCTAAGTAGAGCTTGTTGAGGATCAAAATCATCAAACATAGGCCAAGAGTTGTTTAAGAGGAATTTGTAATCACCCAAAGGTAAATGAAAAAGATCTGCTAGGAGTTGTTCTATGACCTCAAAGTCAATCCCTTTAAGGGAACTATATATAGTATGTTGTCCCCCAGAGATATTGGCACATGCATTAAATCCTCTAACCAATCTAAGATACCCTGTCTCTCTAATAAAGTACAATTCAATCCAACCCATATTTTTCATATATATTGGGAAATTGACATAGGCTAAGTCTCTAAAATTGAAGGTTCTACCCCAAAAAATGATTTTCTTAGAGAAAATTTCTTCATATCTAGACATAATAGCAAATAATTCTAAAAGAAGAATGTCAAACCCCGCTTTAGTACATTGTTCAGATTCCTTTAGTCGAATTTTCTTGCCTTTATGCCTTGGGATTTCCCTTCTATGAGCTATTTGACAAAACATATGATGGACAAGCAAGAACTTAAGGGAATTTCAAATTCTAGGGTTGTAGGAAGATGGAAGATTTGATTTTGGTGCCAAACGGGTAAGAAAATCAAAGGATAAGAGTGAAAAATCGATGAAATTAACTCTATTTGGAAGAAAATTGAGTGATCTATAGAGAAATTTGAGTGGGAATAAGAAGAAAAAGTTTTAGGTTAGAGAGAGAGTAATTTCGGTGGAAAGAGTGAGAAAAAAAAAAGTCAAAACGAGTTAAAAACTCGTTGTCGGCACGTTTTCAGTAGACCAAAATCTTTCGATCTTCCAAATCTGGTAGAAAAACTATCATTTCTAGGATAGTTTTGATAGTTTTTCAGTGGACTAAAAAATTTTTCTATGATATCCTAAATTTCAAAACAACACCCAATCTTTCACATAAATAAAAAGCCAATAATAATCGAAATTGCATATCATTTTATATTAGTACCCCATGTAGAAATAGGGTTTAGTAACTATCTTTTCAATTTATCATTTTTTTTTTTAGTATCTATTTCATAAACTTATTTTGTTTATTAATCTTTGCTTACTAAATAATTTTACAGTGAAATGCTCAAGATGGGCTCTTTCGTACTAGTTGACGTGTACTAAAATTAACTATAATTTCTGATATTTTATTTCACTTAATTGGTGTTTAGTCAGATCATTGATTTTGTGCATACTTGAAAACTCTTTAGTTTAAATGTGCTTAAAAGATATTTCGGTACAATTTAACGGGAATTAAATGGTCTAACATGTTATAGGAATTTGCACATATGGCCTATTATTTTTATTTTTATTTTTTTTATTTGATTTGACCGGTATTTTCCTACCAAATTGACTTTCTAGGTTTCTACAAATATCTTCGTATGTTTATTTCAATTACGTATTATAAGGATTGGTTGTTCATAATTGGAGTCTAGTCAATTGTCTTATAACTTTTGTATACATACATCTCTCTTGTATTTTATTAGATATAAAGGTAATTATTGTTGTGCCGAGTATTATTTTATACTTTAAATCATTAATGTATATATGTTCACTTATGTGCATAAATAAATACTATTAAAAATATACATATATATATATATAATAAGGATCCAGAGACTTCGAGTAAGGCGATGAACTTACTCTCTTCTCAAAGTCTCTTCATTTCATTTCATTATTTAAAATTTCTTCATACTATTTTAATGAGGGCCTTTCTCCACTAGTGCCGACATGCCCTCTGTTATCAACTGCCCAAAAATTTTTCCTTGTAGTCCCATATGTGAGTTGCAAAAAGGGAATATATTTTCTCACAAGGTATGCTAATAATAAATATGGAGAGTAACTTCATATTTATTTACAAAAATTCAAGACTTACAATAAAGGTGACTTTTCTCGTTGATTACACTTTGAAACAATTCTTTATGTGATGTTTCTTTGATTAGACTTTTCTGAACTTTCTTTATCTTTGATTAATTTTATTTTTAGAAGTTACTTATACTAATGTTATCAAGTGTTTTATGCATAATTAATATATATGGATTCATATGCTGATGTATAGGTTAATGATTATGAGACTTGTTTTGTGGGGTTGATGTTGTTTATTTATTATTCTTGTTTGTACTTGTATATATATATATATATATATATATATATATATATATATATAAAATACACGGATTGTTTAATGAAGTTGTAGGATATTCATATGTACTATGATATAAATACACGTATATATATTAATTAGTCTAAGAATTGAATAATAATATTTGGGTATTCTGTTGAGTTTGTAAGATTATTATCTAATGAGTTTTTTTTTTAATTTCGTATGAGTATTGTCTAGTTTTATAATGATGTAATTAATTAATTTGGATAAAAAACTCTATACTAAATACTTATTGCTGATTGTTTAAATTGTTTTACTTGAAAATATCTCAGGGATTAGTTATATTTTTCCTTGTGCCAACGACCATGTGTTAGTTTATAAATTAATTGGTATTTGTTATATTTTTGGAATTCTAATTTTTTTATCATCATGTCTCTTTTTTTTTCTATTAAATTGTGAGATCATATATATATAAATTCTCATGATTATAAATATTTTGGGGATGTATATTTTCATGATAGTCAAAAAATAGTACAACTTGTATAGTGATTAAGTGATTTTATTATTGGTTTAATATTAGAGATACGTCAATTGTACGTAGAGTAAAGAGCATTTCAAAAAAAAGAAAACACAAAAAAGCCCTGAATCGAGGTAAGTAACGTCACACCTGCAATGTAAGAAATTCTCTATTTCTGTGAATCTGTGGAAGCTGTGAATATATGTATATACATATTAGTCATTCTGCTTTACATGAGACATGAACATATGGTGTATTTATATTACCTGACAAGTATTAGTGAATAGGGTGTGGTGGGCGTTGGCCCAAATATATGATATGGTTCCTTCAGGAATACTATGGTTTCTTTGGGAACACTTTGACGGCGGTATGGGGTGGACCTCTGCTGTACACAGAGGAGATTTTTTAGGGTTCGAGACCTCCATATAGCTCATGATATGTTATACGTTCTCTGAGTGGCTCAATATGCAATTCACGGTCTTGTCAGGCAATGCAATATACACAGGGATCCCAATCATATAGTTATCTATTCTCTGTCATATGCACTCTGCATCTGCATATGTTACTTACTGAGTTTTATACTTATTAATATTCTTACATTGCAGAAGGTATAGATAATATGTGAGTTGGAGGAGGAGCGCCGACTTTTCGACCGCGGCTTGTGTATATGAGCATTTTGACACTTTAGTTTTCTGATAGGCGATTTTGTACCTATTTTGTGTGTATACATTATGTAAATTTCATGAGAGACCCACTTTGAGAGGGTGTATATATGTATATATATTACAGTATGTATAATTTTGAGTGGAGTTTTCCTTTTCTTCTAGAAAGTTTAAAAGTTTTAAATTTTCTCCTATTTTATTAGTTCTAAGTCGAGTAACGTCTCCTGATTTCACTAAAAAATTATACAGATATCACTACGCACGTGTGTTGGAACTGAGGGATGTTACAGTTGGTATCAGAGCTTATGTTTTAAAATGATTCTGAAGGCCGCTTATATACACACATCGGGAAAGAAAGAAAGCCTCACTCCTTTGTAAGTTTTTGATATGCATTTTGATATCTGTTATAATTTTTTTTAAAATTACATTCATATTCTAGTAATGAATATTATTAGCTATAATTGGAACTATGGATTTTGGGTGTCAGGAGATCAGTATGGTGACTGCTCGGGGTCAAGATAATTTCAAGAGGGGTGTATCTTCTTCACAGGGTAGTAATCAGGTTGAACAGTTGGCTTCTTTGATACAAAATATTTTGGAGCAATGTATGAGACAAGAACATCAACCTAACCCTCCACTATAGCCACCTCAGTAGAGACAGGATACTAGTGAGAGTGCTGGGGAGAGATTCAGAAAACTCTAGTCTCCAACCTTTGACGGCAGAGTTGATCCAATTCAGGCAGAGCAGTGGATTAGAACCACTGAGCGTATGCTGGCTTATGCCAAGGCTCTTAATGCAGATAAAGTCCCATGTGCTAGTTTTATGCTGAGCCATCATGCTGAGTACTGGTGGGATACCATGAGTACTATTCATGATGTCACCACTATGACTTGGGAGAGGTTTAGAGAATTATTTTATGGAAAATACTTTACCAATGCTATAAGAGCTAGTAGAAGGGTTGAGTTTGCCAATCTGAAGCAAAGAGAGATGTATGTTGCTGAATATATCTGCAAGTTCGACGAGTTATCACGATATGCACCTCACATGGTTGCCACCAATGAACTAAAGGTAGATCAATTTATGCAAGGTCTGAGGAAGACTATTGTTAGAGATTTGAAATCAGGAGGAATTCGAGGCGTACCATTTGCTCAGATAGCAGACAGGGCATTAGATGCTGAGTAAGCAGAGAAAGATGTTTTGGATGAGGAAAAGATTAGGAGAGAAAGACTGGCTAGAGAAATGCAAAGAGGTTTTAGACCTATTTTTCAAGGAAATAGAGGAGGACAGATTCAGGTTCAACGTTCTCATGACATGAAAAGGAAGGGAGCTCCAACTGAATAGACTCGACCTAATCAAGGTAAGCGTCCAAGAACTGACCAGTGGACTACCACTACTACTATACCATTTTGCTTATCATGTGGAAAGAATCATCATGGAGAGTGTCGTAAGGGTGCAGGGTTACGTTACAAATGTGGTAAAAGTGGTCATTTTATTAAGAACTGCCCTAAAATGAAAAATGATCAGAAGAAATCTAGTGGAAAGCTGTTACTATGGCTCAAAAAGATGTTGGAGACGAAACTCAAGCAGATCCATCTGTATCACAGGTGAGATATTTATTTTTGGTATTATAGCTCATATATTAATAGATTCAGGATCCACATATTCACATATATCATTAACATTTGTGAGGAAATTGGATCATCCTATAGATCAAATGAGTACTCCATTTGGTACCATACTTCCTTCTGGAGAGGTTATGTATTCAGATAAAATTTTGAGAGCTTGTCCTATTTTAGTGGATGATAGAGAATTATTTGCAGACTTGATTGTACTTGATATGAATGATTATGAGATTATTTTGGGTATGGATTGGATGTCAAAGTATTTTGCTAAAATTGACTGCAAGAAAAAAATGGTGACATTTCATCCTCTAAATGCTGATCAATTTATACTTGTGGGTACTCAAAGTAAGGCAAAGTTTCCTTTGATATCAACTATGAAAGCTCAGAAATTGTTAGAAAGAGGTTGTATAGGATATTTGGCAAGTATTATTGATACATTTATTGAGCAGAAGTTAAGCCCAGAATATGTGCCAGTTGTACAGGCTTTTCTGGATGTGTTTTAAGAGGCTTTGCCAGGTTTGCCACCAGAAAGAAAGATTGATTTTGCTATTGATTTAGTACCAGGTACTGCGCCCATTTTTAAAACACCTTATAGGATGGCCCCCGCAGAATTAAAGGAGTTAAAGACTCAGTCATAGAAATTACTAGACAAAGAATTTATACGTCTTAGCTTTTCACCATGGGGTGCACTAGTCTTATTTGTGAAAAAGAAAGATGGAACTTTGCGATTGTGCATTGACTACAGAGAACTTAACAAAGTGACTATTAAAAACAAGTATCCCCTACCTCGTATTGATGATTTGTTTGATCAATTGCAGGGTATTTCTGTATTTTCTAAGATCGATTTGAGGTCTGGTTACCATCAGTTAGGAGTCAGAGAAGAAGATATTACGAAGACTGCCTTTAGAACTCGGTATGGTCATTATGAGTTTCTAGTAATGCCATTTGGTCTGACCAATGCTCCAGTAGCGTTTATGGACCAAATGAACAGGATATTTAAGGAATTCCTAGATAAGTTTGTTATTGTATTTATCAATGACAGTTTAGTATACTCACAATCTAGAGAGAAGCATAAAGAGCATTTTCCAATCACCCTTCAGATATTGAAAGAGAAGGAGTTATATGCTAAATTTAAGAAATGTGGGTTCTGGAAGTGTCATTCCTTGGTCATGTTGTTTCTAAGGATGGGATTTCTGTTGACCCAGCCAAGGTTGAGGCAGTTAATAATTAGTCTAAACCTACCAATGTTACAGAGATTAGAAGTTTTCTAGGTTTAGCTGGTTATTACAGAAGATTTATTGAGGGATTCTCTAAAATTGCCATGCCACTTACACAATTGACAAGGAAGAGTAATAAGTTTCTATAGACCGATGAGTGTGAAAAAAGTTTTCAAGAATTAAAGCAGAGATTAATTTCAGCACCAGTCCTAACTATACCTTTAGGTACATAAGGGTTTTTTTATTTATAGTGATGCTTCGAAACAAGGTCTAGGATGTGTCCTCATGCAAAATGGGAAGGTTATCACTTATGCTTCAAGACAGCTAAAGGATTATGAGCGTAATTATCCTACTCATGATATAGAACTGGTAGCAGTGATATTTGTGTTGAAGATTTGGCGACATTATCTGTATGGTGTTCATTGTGAAATTTTTAACGATCATAAAAGTTTGAAGTATCTGTTCACTCAGAAGGAATTGAATATGAGGCAAAGACGTTGGCTAGAATTGGTAAAAGACTATGATTGTGACATCAGTTATCATCCAAGAAAAGCCAATGTTATGGCAGATGCACTCAGCAGAAAATCATCTGGTAGTTTGGCAGCTTTACATGAATTGGAGAAACCTTTGCGAGAAGATTTATGCAAATCTGGTATCAAACTAATTACTGGGAAATTATCTGCTATGACTTTACAATCTACCTTGTTAGATAGAATTAAACAAGGTCAGAAGGAAGATCCTGAGTTAATTGGATATAAAGAATTAATAGAGTCACGAAAAAAGGCAGATTTCACTATTTCTACTGAAGGAATTATCAGATTTCAAGGTAAACTGTGCGTACCAGATGACAGAAATATCAAGGAAGAAATTCTAGTAGAAGCACATAATACTCCATATTCAGTCCACTCAGGTACTACTAAAATGTACAATGATTTGAAGAGTCTTTACTGGTGGACATGAATGAAGAAGGATATTTTCAAGTTTGTCGAACACTGTCTAACATGTCAGCAGATTAAGGCTAAGCACAAAAGACCAGCAGGAGAGCTGTAACCACTTCCGTTACCTGAGTGGAAATGGGAGGAGATCGCCATGGATTTTGTAGTTGGGTTACCAAAGACAGTATCTCGTCAGGATACAGTTTGGGTTATAGTCGACAAACACACTAATGTAGCTCATTTTATTCCAATTTCTACAACTACTCCATGGATAAACTTGCAGCATTGTCCATTAAGGAGATTGTTCGACTTCATGGGATTCCAGTTTCCATAGTCTCAGATAAAGACACTAGATTTACTTCAAAATTTTGGGAGAGTATTCAACGAGCTTTGGGAACTAAATTGAAATTTAGTACTGCATTCCACCCTCAGATAGATGGCCAGGCTGAGAGGACTATTCAAATCTTAGAAGACATGCTTAGAGCTTATGTTATGGACTTCCAAGGATCGTGGAATCACTACCTATCGTTAATTGAGTTTTCCTATAATAATAGCTTTCAAGCTACAATTGGTATTGCACCTTATGAGATATTGTATAGTAGAAAGTATAGATCTCCAATACACTAGGATGAGGTTGAAGAACGACGATATTTAGGTCCTGATATTGTTAGAAATACAGTTGAGGCAATAGAAAAGATCAGAAAATGTATGATAGTAGCTCAAAGTAGATAGAAATTTTATACAGATCCAGAACGTCGACCTTTACATTTTTCTGTTGGTGACAAGGTATTTCTCAAGGTTACCCCTATGAAAAGTGTCATAAGATTTGGAAAGAAAGGGAAGTTAAGTCCTAAATTCATAGGTCCTTATGACATCCTCGAAAAAGTAGGGAATGTCGCCTATAGGCTTGCATTACCTCTAGAGTTATCAAGTGTGTATAACATCTTCCATGTTTCTATATTAAGGAACTATGTATCAGACCCATCTCATGTTCTTAGCCAGGAGCCACTTGAACTAGATCCAAAATTAACCTACGAGGAGTATCCAGTTTAGATTTTAGATAGAAAGGATAAAAAATTGAGAAACAAGAAGATTCCTTTAGTAAAGGTCCTGTGGCGAAACCATTCCGTAGAAGAGGCTACATGGGAGCGGGAAACAAAACGAGAAGCCAATATCCAGAATTGTTTGGTGAGTAAATTTCGAGGGTGAAATTTTTATTAGGAGGGAAGGATTGTGATATCCTAAATTTCAAAATAACACCCAATCCTTCACATAATTAAAAAGCCAATAATAATCGTAATTGAATATCATTTTATATTAGTGCGCATGTAGAAATAGGGTTTAGTATCTATCTTTTCAATTTATCATTTTTTTTAGTACCTGTTTCATAAACTTATTTTGTTTATTAATCTTTGCTTACTAAATAATTTTACAGCGAAATGCTCGAGATGGGCTCCTTCATACTAGTTGACGTGTACTGAAATTAACTATAATTTCTGATATTTTATTTCACTTAATTGGTGTTTTGTTAGGGATCCCAATCATATAGTTATCTGTTCTCTGTCATATGCACTCTGCATCTGCATATGTTACTTACTGAGTTTTATACTCATTAATATTCTTACATTGCAGAAGGTACAGATAATATATGAGTTAGAGGAGGAGTGCCGACTTTCTGACCGCGACTTGTGTATATGAGCATTTTGACACTATGGTTTTCTGATAGGCGATTTTGTACCTATTTTGTATGTGTACATTACGTAAATTTTATGAGAGGCCCATTTTGAGAGGGTGTATATATGTATATATATTGCAGTATGTATAATTATGAGTAGAGTTTTCCTTTTCTTCTAGAAAGTTTAAAAGTTTTAAATTTTCTCCTATTTTATCAGTTCTAAGTCGAGTAACGTCTCCTGATTTCACTAAATAATTATACAAATATCTATATGCACGTGTGTTGGAACTGAGGAATGTTACATTTTCGGTATGTCAAAAACTCTGTTTCATAGTTCTTTAGAAAAAAAAAAAAAAAAAAGAGTTCGAAAGCATAGCAATGATTAAACTAATAATGAAAACATCGAAAAATCATCAATTTAAAGAACATGGTATGTAATTCAAATGACATTTAGACAAAAAAAAAATCAATGAAGTTCATTATGATCAATCATGCTAAGTACGCTACGAATCATGCAAAAGCGCTCCTCACTAAGAAGTTTAGTGAAAATATCAGTTAGTTATTTTTCTGTGCAAACAAATTCAAGAATAATATAACTTTTTTACATGTGATCACGGAAAAAAAAAAGATGTCTAATATCAATATGCTTCGCACGTGAATACAAAATTAGATTTTTGGATAAATTGATAGTATTAGTATTATCACATTTAATAGGCACATGATTATAATTCATTCTAAAATCCATTAGTATTTGTTTCATCCATAGAATTTGAGTATAATAACTACATGCAGAAGTATGTTCGGCTTCGGTAGTAGAAAGAGCAATAGAATTTGGTCTTTTGCTAAACCAAGACACAAGTGAATAACCAAGAAAGTGACAAGTGCTACTTATGCTCTTACGGTCAGTTTGATAACAGGCAAATCCGCATTCGAAAACTAGTAATGTTAAAGTGTATGCCTTTTGGATACCATAATCTTAGGTTCATAATGCTATGCATATATTTCAAATCATGTTTTACTACACTAAGATATGATTCCATAGGATTAGATTGAAATCTAGTATATAGATAAACACTAAATATTATATCTGGTCTACTAGCTGTTAAGTAAAGAAGTGATCTAATCATACCCCAATATTTGATATATCTACTGATTTATCATTTTTGTCTTTGTCAAGCTTGATTGAAGAGCTAATAGGTGTTCACATTGACTTGGAGTTCTCCATATCAAACTTCTTTAACCTATCCTTGATGCATTTGAATTGACTAATGAATATTCCTTCTTTACTATGTTTGATTTAGAGACCAAGGAAGAAATTGAGCTCTCCCATCATGACTCATTGTATATACACTTAGAAAATTCTTCAAAAAGAGAAACATTAGTAGCACCAAAGATAATATCATCAATATATAATTAAAATTTCCCCTTTTTCTTTTTATAAAAAGAGTAGTATCTATATTTCGCATAGGAAAACTATTTAAAATCAAGAATTTACTCAATCTATCATACCAAACTCTAGGAGCTTGTATTAAGCCACAAAGAGGTTTTTTCAATTTAAAAACATGATCTAGATACTTATGACTTTGGAAACCAGGGGGTTGAGCTACATATACTTCTTCTAAAATATATCAATTTAAAAATGCACTCTTAACATCCATTTAATATAGGATAAAATTCTTATGATATGAAAATACTAAGAGCATCCTTAGGGATTTTAATCTTGCTACGGATGTAAAGGTTACTTCATAATTGATACCTTCTTTTGATTGAAACTTAAAGCTACTAGTCTAGCTTTCTTTTTCACAATCACTCCATGCTCATCCAGTTTATTTCTAGAGGCATATTTAGTTCTAATAACCAATTGGTCCTTAGGTCTTAGAACTAATTTCCATACATCACTACTTTCAAATTGATTTAATCTTTCTTGCATGTATAGATTCTTCTCCAACCAATGTGCTTTTATCGAAGACTCTATAAGCTTTACTAGTAGTAAAATATCCAAAAAAAATACCAACATCACATTTTGAATTAAATTTTTCTATATTATTTTTAGTATTCAAAATAAAATATTTTTAACCAAAAACTTTAAAATAGCCAGTGTTGGGTTTTCTACCCTTTCAAAGCTCATAAGATGTCTTGTTCAAAATTGACCTTATTTTAACTCTATTCATAATATGACAAGTGGTACTTACTACTTCGGTCCAAAAATATTTTAGCAAACTATTTTTAGTTAGCATGCTTCTTGCTATTTCTTGTAGAATTCTATTATTTCTTTCTACTAATTCATTTTGTTGTAGAATTCTAGAAATTGACAAATTATGATCAAAACTATTTTTGTAGCAAAAAGCTTCCATTTCATCATTTTCAAACTCACCACCATGATCACTTCTAATGGATGTGATGGTATAGCCTTTTTCATTTTGTATTTTTTTACTGAAAATAATAAGAATATTTAAAACATCATTTTTATAAGCAACAAATAAAACCCAAGTTAGTCTTGAAAATCATCAGCTATCAAAAAAGTATAATGTTTTCCACCAAAACTAGCTACTCTTGATAGTCCAAATAAATCTATGTGAAGTAGTTGCAAGGGTCTAGAAGTAGTAATGATATTTTTGGATTTAAAAGAACTTGTTACTTATTTTCTAAATTGACATGCATCATAAACCTTATCTTTTTCAAAAAGTAAACTAGGCAAACCATTTATAAGGTTTTTCTTTGAGAGTTTAGAAATAGTATTCATGCTAACGTATTCAAGTCTTCTATGCCAAAGCCAAAAATCATCTTTTAAACTGAAAAATATTTATCTTGATTAAAATATTTTTCAATATCAATGGTATACACGTTATTGTTTCTTTCTCCTTGAAAAATGATTTCTTTTGAACAAGTATCCTCAAGTAAGTATTTGAAAAGCTAAAAAATAACTTGATAACCTTTATCACAAAATTTACTTATATTAAGCAAATTATGTTTAAGACTATCAACAAGCAAAATATTTTCTATAATGGGTGAGGAAGTAGTACCAATATTATCTATATCCAAGATTTTATCTTTAGTATTATCGCTAAATGTAACATGTCCTCTACTTCTTTTTGTTAATGATGAAGGTAAAGAGTAGTCTTTGGTCATATGTTTGGAGTAACCACTTTATAAGAACTAAAAGTTCTTCTTCTTTTGTACCTATAAGTAAGAACCTAACTAATTTGAGTCCTTGAGTGTTAATTCTAGATTCTTTTGGTATCCAAGCTAGTTTTCCACCAAAATATACATTTTCTTTACAAAGCATGAAAAATTAGTGTGTCCATCTTGATTGCAATAAGTGCAAATGTACTTTATATCGCTTGTACTAGCTTTCATAAAATAATTTTTGAAGCTTTTTTGTTTTATGGAAGATTTATACCCAATACCTCTTTTGTCAAAAATATACTTTTGCCCACCAAGCGTCATGTTAAAATTTTTCTTTATTTTTATATATTTGTGGACAATTTTAGTCAAGTTGAAAAACTTGTCATTTAAGGAAGTATTTTCTTTTGACAAAAGATCACAATTGCTACAAGGTAATTTTACTTCTTTTTCTTTTATAAACTCTTCAACTATTTTTGACAAACTAAGAATTTCCTTTTTGAGAGTATTATCCTTGAAAATGAGTTTTTCATAGTTTTTATATAAATCATTGAAATCATTCAATAAACTCTCATATGATAAATCACAATTACTATTATTTTCACTACTAGTATTACTATCATCAAGAAGTTCAATTTTAAGTTCAAGGGAGCTTAACTTATTTTCTATTTTCATGAAACTAATATTAGCAACTTCTTCTCATTCTTTTTCATTAGATTCTTCTTCATCACTACCATCCTAAGTGGCCTTCACTGCCTTCTTCTTTATTTTTTTTCTTAAGGGACATATGTTCTTCAAGTGTCCTCGCTTTTGCATTCAAAGTAAGTAATGGGATCATTCTTTACTTTCTTCTCTTGGTAGTCATTGTCTTTAGTATTCTTCTTAAAATTCTTCTTTCTGAAGTTCAAGTACTTGTTGTACATTTTCGTAAGTAGGACAATGTCTTCTAACTCACTATCCACAAATTCTTTTTCTTCCTCACTGCTTTCTTCCATGGTGGCTTTAAGAGTAAATCCTTTCTTTTTCTTTTCCTCTCCTTCATCTTCCTTTATTTCCTTCATAAGAATTTCATGGGTTATAAGAGTTCCTATAAGTTCTTCAAGAGGATTTCTAAGGTCTTTTGCTTCTTGAATAGCTACCACCTTGCTTCTATATGTTCGAGGAAGACTTCTAAGGATTTTTCTCACCAACTCACAATTTGGAATTATTTTTCCTAAATCAGTAAGGGAATTAATAATAGTAGTGAATCTAGTAAATATTTGAGAAATAGATTTATCCTTTTCTATTTTGACCAACTCATATTTCTAGTGAAAATATTAATTTTAGCTTCTTTTATGGAGCTAGTTCCTTGATAAGAGACTTCTAACATGTTTCATAATTCATTATCATCTCTAGCTTTCTTAATATTATTATATATATATTCCTATCTAACCATACATAAGAATATTTCTAGCTCTTTGATTTTTGGTATAAGTATTTTATCATTCTCATCATATTCCTCTATATCTTTTTCTACTTCTCTTCCATCAGCAATTTTTATTTTCAATGAACCTTTAGTAACAATACATCATAGATCAAAATCAATAGACTTAAGATAAATATCCATCCATTTTCTCTAATAGTTAAAATCACTTTCATTGAAAAATAGTGGTTTAAATGGTGACAATGTTGGTATATACCTCACACTTAGGTAAAATCATACATGCATAGATTCAATGGAAACTACATGAATATTTCATGAATGCAGCGGAAATAGTAAATTTTGGTTTAAAATTTTTACATGAAAATAATTTTCATAATAATAGAACATGCATATATCATATATAGGATTATACATAACATAAATCAAATCTAGATACGTTAACCCCAGAGATAAGATTAGGGTACCTCTTCTAGCGTGCTCCTCCTTGATCTCTTTGTTGATGGTGATCAAACCTCCAACATTAGATCTTCTTATCTATATTCTTGCTCCTAGTTGATGAGGAAAGCGGGTACTAAGTTGAATCTTTTGTTAGAGAATGATCAAGAACACCTTCTTGATCCTTTGGAACACCGGGATGTGAGATGAGACTATAAGGTTATACGAAACTTTTTCTCTCTCACTTTCTCTCAAGTTGTCGCATAACACCTCTCTCTCTCTCCCTTTGTGTTTCGTGTAATACTACTAGGAAAACTGTGCAGATTTTTCTCTCATATATCTTATGTATATAGGTCCAAAAACTACTACCCCTAGTCCAATTAGGATTGGACTTTTCTCCAATTTGGACTTTGAGTGTATTTTGATAAATACGTCCAACTTATGTAACTTATTTATAAAAATACTAACTTCTCTATAGAATCATTATTTTACACAGTTTCATGAAACTAATTTCATAAATATCACCAGCTAATTAATGAGCTTTGTTGAACTAATCAAATGACCTAATGGATCCAAATAATCTAAGCTCCAATAGTATGATAAATGCATAATAACTCTTATTATAGTATATATATAAATACTATTAGTAAAGGGGACAGTCCACTAAAGGCCCTATACTACACTCTTAGATTAAATGGCATGTCTTTTATAGAGATTTAATCAACTAACCTTGATTAACCAATCTATCTAATATATTCTATACCACAGTAAAATCTCTATACAATATCATAGTTGGATCGGTGGAATTACCGTAATACCCCTCCAACACATATTAACTGTTAAGTTATCATCTTTCTATTAAGAAATTATGTTGTCGATAATTTTGTTCTCAATGGACATTTAGACAAAATTATCAACCAATTTAAAAAGTGAACACTAAGATCTTAGATTTAATTATTCCATGATTTCTGAAAAATCCTAAAGTGGCATTAATATATAGTGTCCTTAACTATTTGGTATTCTGTCAATTCATAAACTATAACCTCTAATATGCCAGAGTTTGCCTCAAATTTCACAAAGGCTAGTCTTTTAACAAATTAAAAGATTACAACTCATAAAAGCAAGTCCAGTCAAACATCAAGGATTAAGATCTACATGCTAAGAGTCAGTTTATGGTAATACTAAGAATTGAGTTAGGGCACTCCAATTCTTTACACTACATGGTCTAATTTAATACACATAACTTATTTTTATTGTACTAGTGTTTCTATCAGAAGTCAGATACCTCAATGATTTGAGACACATCATTCCCGTCGAGATAGACAAACACTACAATTTTTAGTAAATCAATTATTCCATATTTATTTACAGATTATAAACTAGTTAATTTAGACTTAGATAAAGAAACAAGTCTCCTCATAATTAACACTCAATCATATTTATTTCTTTATACACAAATAAATTCATGGAAATAAATAAACTATTCAACTAAGACAGTTTTATCTAGCGAATATCATAATTGTATATAAGAGAAAGTTGTTTATACTAAAACGGTAAAATTGAAAATCTACGTTTTAGGGCAAATATCCAAATAGACAAACAACTCCTCATATTGAAAAGAAAAGTTGTTTGAGCTAGCCATCTCAAAAATAGTTAAGTTTTTTTTTAAAAAAAATGAGCACCAAGTTCTGATACCAATTGATAGCCCAAGAATAGCTAATCCAAGATAGGGGTGAATTGAGTTTTAAATATTTTTGCGAACTTTTCAAGATAAGCAAGTAAATTATGCGACTAATGACAATAACAAGTAAAAGTAGTTAAATAACATGCATACGTTCAAGGTAAATAAAGTAAAGAGATAGGGATAGAGACATGAAAATACTCTTTTTATGAGGCTTAATAAACACGACGGTTTGTCTATGTTCCTGACTTTTGGCAAACCACTTCGAGCTATCCACTATCGTATCAAGAGAATGAGATTGACCAATCCTTATACACAATGAGTGATTTCTCCTTAGGCACACGCATGCCTTTACAATAACTTTGAATCCAACTCTATTATGCCTAACTCGGATTGTTTAGACTCCGTTGCCAATCTTACTTAAATCAGGTTGTTTATGAATCCGGTGTAAACCTCATCTCATAATTACAATTTGGTTTTTATTGAATCACTCAATTAGAATCTCTCTCTAATAAATGTAATTGTTATAAGGTAGACTTAGAGAGAATAAATCTGAACACAAGATATGATCTAGTTTAGCTCAAGTAATTTTTGTGAAAAAGTAGATTTGAAAGTTTGGATTACGAAAATGGATTAGAACAACTTGAAGATATGATATAACTAATTTAAGGATATTCAAAAATTGTTTCAAGCCTTAGCAAAGCTTCTATAAATATACTAGAATGAAAACTAGCCGTTTTAGACTGTTTGACAAACATTCTATCATTTTCGATAGACTAAAAATGTGTTTTCGATCAACTGAAAATACTAGCCATTGATAGTGTGGTTCTAATAGTCGAATTCAAAAATCTGTTAAAATTTGGCAAAGAATCGGTCTATTGAAAATACTAGAGAGCATGTTTTAATTTTATTTCAAGCATTTTTCGATTCTTTTCAAATTTGTGAGTTCTTAAATTAATTTTTATGAAATATGGATACTATAAAAATTCATAAATTAATTTAAAAGCTTGTGTAAAATAAATTTCAAACTTTAATTTAAGATAAACTCGTTTGACTACACTGATTTAAAAATTTCCATTTTTACTGAAACATTTGAGTCATTAAGATCTTATTATATGTAAACAAATATTCAAGTATAAGAACAAAGTAATTAACCTTTGCTAGTCTAAGTCTTGTATTCTTGAACTTTACCTTCAAGCTCTTCTCCATAATCCATCTTGAATGTCTTATGATCCTTTTAATTTAGATCGCTATACACTCAAGTAGATTATTAGTTCTTATTCATATGTTTGTTAATTTCGAAACAAGGTTACCAGATTAATGATATAACGCATGAATCAAAAGAGGGGTATTACGGTAATTTTACCTATCCAACTACAACATTGTATAGAGATTTTACATGTGGTATAGAATATACTAGATGGATCGGCAAATCAAGGCTAGTTGACTGAATTTCTATAAAAATGTATGACATTTAATCTAAGAGTGCAATATTAGACCTTTAATGGAATGTCCCTTTTGCTAATAATATTTATATAAATATCATAATAAAAATTATTATGTATTTATCCTATTATTGGAGCTTAGATTATTTGGATCTGTTAGGTCCCTTGTCTAACTCAACAAAACTCATTAATTGGTTGGTAGTATTTGTGAAATTAGTTTCATGAAACTGTGTAAAATAATGATTCTACACATAAATTGGTATTTTTATAAATAAGTTACATGAGTTTGGTATATTTATAAAA
This sequence comes from Parasponia andersonii, assembly GCA_002914805.1. NCBI lineage: Eukaryota > Viridiplantae > Streptophyta > Magnoliopsida > Rosales > Cannabaceae > Trema > Trema andersonii. The sequence continues at coordinate 157,191 of JXTB01000220.1, read as the reverse complement.
ATACACCTAAAGCCCAAATTTGATAACAAGTCCAATTTTAATTAGACTGGGATTAGCAGTTTTTGGGCCCATATATAAGATTTATAAGGGAAAAAAACTGTACAGTAACACATACAATGCTATATATGAAATAGAGGGAAAGGGGGAGAGAGAGAGAGAGTTCGGCCAAGGCTAAGAAAAGAAAGGAGAAAAAGTTTCCTATAAACTCACAGCCTCATCTTATATCTAGGTATTCTAAAGGATTAAGAAGATATTCTTGATCATTCTCCAACGAAGGATTCAACTTGGTGCCCACTCATCTCATCAACTAAGAGTAAGAGCATATAGACAAGAAGATATAGGGTTGGAGTTTTAATCACCATCAATAATAAGATCAAGGAAGAGCACACTACAAGAGATGTACCCTAATCTCATCTCTAGGGTTTATGTATCTAGATTTGATTTATGTTATACATGATCCTATATATGATATATGCATATTCTATGGCTATGAAAAAAAATTTCATATAAAAATTATAAAATCTAAATCCGCTATTTTTTCGATGCGTTCATGATGTGATAATGTGTTTTCTGTTGTTTTCATATATGTATGATTTTTCCTAAGTATTAGGTCAATTTTTAGCATAAAATAATACCATGGAGGTTTCTAAACCGAAAACTATTTCATTTTCTGATAATCCTCAAATTATTAAACCCCCTCTCCTATTTCTTCAAAGATTTCTAAGGAATAAATTTGACTCACAATTTGCTAAATTTTTTGAAATCTTTAAGAAAATTCACATTAATATTTCTTTTGCAAATGCTCTAGAACAAATGCCCAACTATGTCAAGTTTATAAAGGATATTATGTAAGAAAAAAGTAAGTTGGAAAACTTTGAAACAATGAAATTATGGAGGAGTGTAGCGCTATTTTTTAGAGAAAGCTATCACTGAAATTGAAAAATCTTGGAAGCTTCACTATCACAATTGGTGGCTCTTCGTTTGATAAAGCATTATATGACCAACTAAAATTTTCTACTAAGTACTGAAGTTGTATTAGCGCTAATTTTATCTAATTAATTAAATTTTAAAAATAAAAAAATAAAAATAAAAATACTATTAAACAAAATAAAAACAAAGATTAAAATACTAAATTAAATAAATCACTCGAAAATAAAATAAAAAAATATCAATATGAGACAACCTAGGACACCAATTTCACTTTCCCAATCCTCCTAATTTTCTATTATTTCTTCCTAATTCAATTATTTATCCAAGTGCCAATTAGAATATCTTAATGTATATTACTAATCTTTCGAAGACTTAGTAATAATATCTTCAATTAATAATTTACTACATTCTTATACAAATTGAATTAAGCAATACATTCATTAAGTTCTATGATTCCTTTTAAAATTCCATAAACCTATTGATAAATTCGTATCTTATATAATTTATATTATTTTATTCAAGGACATATTCTAAATCCTTTTTTTCAATTCAATCTAGAAATTCCTGATCAACTAATTGAGTGGCCAATTTAATTAAAAGTATTAAACACAAATAGAATAAACTATTAGTAATGTAAAGAAATTAGAACTAAAAAAAAACTAAAAAAATTAAAAATTAGTGTGAAGATTCGTTGACATCCTAGAAACAAAAATGTAGTTTATAACTAAATAAATAAAAACTAAAATAACTAATTTAAGTATCATAATGAAAATAAAAACTAAAACTGAGAAGTAAAACCAAATAATAAAAAAATCCATAGATGAAGCTCCACTCACCGCTGCTCTAATCTTTTAGACTATAATATTTCTCTTTAGAACGGTGTGTTCCCATTGCCATTGTATAGCTGATGGGACTGAATTCACGCTTTCTAAGACTATTCTGATGGGTGAAGTATATATGACAATTTCCTCTTTTTTTTCCATTTTTTTAATTCCAATACTCGAAATCATCAACTGCAGCGCATAATAGTGAGCTCGGCATGTATCACACATTTGATTTGTGGGTACAAAAGGTTGACTCCATACATTGACATGGCGACGCTTAATTAGAGAGAAATACGGACATATGGGACAGGTTCCGCAGAAAAGCAGACACACCTGGGAACCACGGCGCCATCTTTCTCTTTCATGGGCCCCAGCTGTCTGCCACTCGCCAGTCTCACACACCTTCCTCTGCGCGCGCCTGGTTCATTTGGAGTGAGATCAATGGCTGAAAATCGTGCTTGATCCTCTTTTTTCTATACTCGCGCGAGTGAGCTTTATTTCTTCTAATTTTTAATTTTTTATTTAATCTATATCAAATTCAAAACAAATTAAATTAAAAATCTAAAACAAATAAAATTAATTCCGAATTAATTAAACTAAATAAAATTAAATTATCTTATACTAAATTAAATTAAATACCTAAACCTAATAAAAAATAAGTAAAATTAAATAAAACTTAATCAAAGTGAAATAAAATAAAATAACTTAAATTATTTAAAATCTAAACTAAAATTACTTAAAAAATGCTTATTTTAACTAAGTATAAATAACTCTATTTTTGTAAATTGTCACACTCTCAAACTTAAATTTTTGTTAGTTCTCAACTAAAAAAAAAAAAAGAAGAGAAAACCTAAACAAATTCTAAACTATGACCCAATTCAATTAACAAAACTTGACTCAAAGATTTTACATAATATAAAGTTCAAAGAAAATTCTAAACACTGTAAATGGTCTAAAATTTCAATTCAAATACCAACCTAATTCCACCACAGATTCCTTAAGTGTGTGTACGAATAAATAACTACATTTAATCATTTCCTATCCAGATCAGTTTATGCAAACAAGTAAGTTATAATAAATATCTAGATAGAAATATATAAACTCTATAGACCTGATTTTATACCACTCACCTATAATATAGATTAACACTGCACTGAAGATCATTAGGACTTTATTAAGTATGTAATGTATGGCTAAGATAATAAGTAGGATAACAGATATTTTTATGACTCACATCACCCTAGGCACATAATTTTTATTCTCGGATCCTTTTCTTTTTACATGAACACTATGTAGTACTCTCAAACTTATTCTCAATTATTTTCTTCACCCCATTACTTTTTTTCAAGCTATTATACCCCACACTTATGACTTTTCATGTTTCTTTTTTTTTTTCATTTTTCTTCTCTCTCTTTTTGTAAAAGGGTATAGCATTTTTTTTTTTCAAATGCCTTCACAAAATTTTTCTCAATACCACTCTTCCTCCCAAATTACATAACCCAAAATATTTTCAAAAAAGATTACACATAATATTGAGAGCAAGATAAAATGTTAGAAACTTTTTAGAGCTAGGTTAAAAATATAGGTGTCAAAAAAAAGGTCAATTTAAGCTCAAAAGAATAAACTAAGGATATAAGTGTTAAAGGTATGCTTGAAAGGCTCAAACGATCTAAAGACGCCCTAAATCATGTCTCTAATGTAATACAATCTAGGATTTCGCCTCAAATGATGATCAAACAGGTTCTAGAGCTTAGTAATGAGATTACAAAGAATGTATTTAATCCATATAAATTTTCTCTAAGTAAGCAAAACAATTATATACAACTATTTATGTGCTCAAAATTTTCAAAGAGTCATAAGCAAAATTAAACTAACATTGAAATACGCATACAGACAAAAATAACATTCATCATTTTTCTAAGAAACTTATTCAGTTAAATCAGTTCTTATCATCAATATTTTATCACCAAACTAGGCCATAACTGAAAAACCTAAGAGAAAAAAATAAAACTAAACTAATTTTTTTAATTCTTTATTCAATTTTTTCAATTTTTTTTAAAAATTTTAACTTCCTACCCCCTAAACTTAAGATTAATATTGTCCCTAATGTTAAAAATAAAAAAGAAGGTAAAAGAAAACTCCTTCAGATTTTCACGTAGGTAGAGGTTTTAGGTTGAGTTGTTAAAGTCTATATATCAACCCTAGAATTGTGCAAAACCTAAGATACACAAAAAGAAACAAACAAAACATAATAAAATAAAAGAAACCTAATAACTCAAAATAGAAAGCAAAAAAATAGTTCATGTGTTACCTCCCAAGAAGCGCTAAATTTATAGTTATCAGCCAGACTCTTCACTCATATCAGGGAGGTTCGTAACTAGAAGGATCATTCCCATATTTCTCTATCTCTGACTTTCTCCTATGATAGTACGATGGAGCTTCTGAATAGCTTGCATATTTTGTGACATTTACTTTTTCCTTTTTAGTAGACTTAGCAAAGACACTCAAAGTTGCATGAAGTTCTTTTGCATCCTCCGTGTTCATTATTTTAGTCACATCTTTCTCCAAAATTTTGACGTGAAAGCAAGAAACAAATTTGGGTGGGTATTTTGTATTAAAAACAACTTCTCCATATTATACTCACATTGTCAATTGACCTTTTTGTACATCTATAAGAGCACTCCTAGTAGCTAGAAAAGGTCGACCAAGAATGATAGAAATTTATTGGTCTTCTTCTATGTCAAGCACAAAAATGTCCACTGAGAATATGAATTTGTTGACTTTAACAAATACATCCTCGAGAATACTTCGTGGATAATTTATAGATTGGTCTGCCATTTGCAAAGAAATAGTTGTTGGTTTCACTTTTCCCAAACCTAATTTCTTGTATACCGAGATAGACATTAGAATGATACTGACACCAAGATTAGTTAAAGCTCTGTCAAATAACGAATTCCCAATAGTGCATGGAATATTAAAGCTCCCAGAATCCTTTAGCTTGGGTCGAAGTTTCTTCTGTAATACTGTACTGCACACTTCTGTAGATGCAATTATTTCATACTTCTCTAGTTTTCTTTTGTTGGATAAAATTTCTTTCAAGAACTTCACATAATTAGACATTTGGGCTAGAGCATTCGTAAACGGTATATTGATGTGGAGTTTGTTGAGAACTTCTAGAAACTTTGAGAACTGCTAATCCAACTTCTTTTTTTTTAATCACTAAGGATACAGAATTGGAGAGACATATGGCAGTGGACTGTTCGGGAATAAATTGGATTTCGGCTTTTCGGGCTCACTTTGACTTGTCTCAAATTGCCTCTAGGATTGTGTTTACTACTGATTGCTCGAGCTTGTTAGTAGCGATGGAGCTAAGGGTAATAGGTTGACTGAAATTGGTTGGCTCGGTTGCTTCACTTACTTCTTACTTATGAGAGTTATGGCACTACACTAGTAGATATGTTATTAATAGGGGTATAATGATAAATACATTATATACCACCTCTTAATTATGAGAATTATGTAATTTACTAGGAGTATATTGGTAGATATGTTACTATCTGTAAGTGATAAAAAGTTTTAAGTCATAATAAATAAATTATATACCATCTCTTAATAGTGGTAAATAAGTAATTTATTAGGAGTATAATGGCAAACATACTAACGTCTATAAGCAAGAAATTTTTTTAAATCATGGTAAATAAATAATATACCACATCTTAATAGTGATAAATAAATAATTTATCAGAGGTATAATGGTAAATATGTTACTGCTCCAAGCGATAAATTTTTTTAAGTCATGGTAAATAAATCATATACCACCTCTTTAATAGTGGTAAATAAGTAGTTTACCAGGGGTGCAATGGTAATAAACTATCATCCATAAGTTAAATTTTTTTTAAGTCATAGTAAATAAATCATATACTATCTCTTTATGGTAATAAATAAGTAATTTACCAAGAATATGATAATAAGTACAAATCATTACTATTAAAAAAATGATATATTTATTATTAAAATAAAAAAGAATATCTACTAAACTATACCTTCAAAAATAGAGTATTATCAATCTCTTTTATTTTTTCTATTTTTTTCCTTTTAATAAAGAAATAATAATAATGATACTGATCATGTGGGCCCATTATAAAGGGTGGTCATATGGCAAATTATATGTTCGGATGATTAGCCTTTTTCTTCTAAGATAGAAAAGAATAATGTATTTTTTACATTTAAAATAATAATAATATTGTAAATAACATCACGTACTAAAAATTAGCATGTGCTATATTTAGCACAATAAATAGGTGCTATATTTAGCACAATAAATAGCTTATACAATAAGTAATGGCAAATATAACACACTACTGAAGAGTTATTTTTTAGCTAAACACTAAAATTTAGCATAGACATGTTATTTAGAATGTCTATTGGAGATACTCTCTCCAACATTGGCTTCTTTATTATGCAGCACTATTACCCTTCCATTGAAAATCAAATCTTCTTCTCTACTTCACAACATTATCAGCCTCTCTGTTATACATCTTCTTCTTTAATCTCTATCATATTATCACTTTCTTCCTCAGTTTTGAAACTCAAAATAATTTTCGAAACAAGTAATTGGTAACTGTATCTCAATTTTTCTTTAGTCTACTTCAATTGATTTTGTAGCTTCTTATTGCTATGAATTCACTGCTTCCGAGCCAAGTATATATGTGTATACCTTAAAGAAAACCTTAAAACTCTGCAGAAAGATTTACAAGACTTGACAACCAGAAAGAACGACATGGTGACGATAGTCAAGGTTGCGGAGGAGTAGCAACAGTTGAAGCGCTTGGAAAAGTAAATGATTTTATAAGTACTGCTTATCACAACCGAAAATTTGTGATTTATAGTAATTTTAAATAAAAGTATAATAAAATATTAATTTTATGAAATTCAAGAGAAATTGAGTATTAGATCATTTCATTTTAGTCCTCAAATCATTATGAATTTCACAATATTTCAAACCTTTATTAGTTCTCAATTATTTAAGAAAAATACTCGATAACATTCAAGAAAATTTCCAACTATTTTATTTTAATAATTGTTGAGAAACCCTAGATTAAGTTCAACTCAAACCTTTAATCTAATATCCAAAATAATTTACATTAAATCACTTATAATTCTAAGTTCTCAAATTAATATCAAAACCATCCTCATACGTCCACATAGTAAGTTTATTAATCTTGGCTAAATAATTAAATAAATAAAGAAAGTTAATAGAGTCAAGACACCTACTAGAGATTAAGAGTATAACTACATACATAAGTTGCATAACTTGTCTATTTATCAAGATGACTACCTCAATTAGACAAATACTTGAAAGTGGGAGAAATAGGGTGGATGAGTATTCATATAGTCAGTAGAAATTCAATTACCTTTTTTAATTAATGCAATTTACCAAACCTGCCTAGTTACTATATTTTCTAAAATCTATTTATAAATCAAGTTTATAAAATAAATGATATCCCGAATAATCTCATACTCAAAATCAAAACTAAATCAATATAATTGTACATATCATAAATCTACCAAGTATATGAGTGAGCTCTCATATTCCTATTATGACTCTATAATATCTTTAGAGCAAAAGATCCTAGTATCCTAATACTACCCGTAAGTGTATCAGCTAAAAATCTACGCAAGGATCTAGGTCTTTTACCTAGTACTATAGCAACTCGCCTGCAATCTAAACTAGCATGATGTGATAATAGAAATCAAGTGTATGATCTTATGGTATGTACAACATATAACAATTCACAATAACTATGCATCCATAAATCAAATCATGCTTTAAAATCTCACTTGGCATTATCTTAGGATTTACTGTAACATGGGCAGCACATCGATATTTTACCCTATAATCACTATATAAAAATAAGTATAAAATTCTAGACAGTCTAATCGCAGTATAGTCCAATACATTTCAATAATTTATCAAATCATTATAAAATCACGATTTTCATAAATCAGTTTTAGTGCAATTATAAATCAAAATAGATATAAAATCAGGTAATTGAATCTCTACCTCAAAATGGTAGCTATACCAAGCTAACGACACTCGAAGAAAACTTTTGTTAGTTACTTAGGTGCTCAAAAGTTTGTTTTGGGATCTTGGAAAACTTAGTTGAAATAGTAACTTTTCCAACGGAGCCTCGAATTGAGAAACGGAAATCACAACTGAATTCATAGCACCCAAATATGATACGTTAGATATATATTTTGTCAAAAGTGGGTCTTGGTATAGGACCGGCCTATCATACATAAAACGACACTATTCACAAGTCTCAGAATTTGTGATATTTCGAAACATAGCGATATTATATAACAAAACTCATTTTTTGACCTTACTAAATACAAATTTGAAACCAAAATTCAATTTTGAGATCCTGAGACTTAAACGGCTTTAAAGATAATTACAAAAATATCTCTTTTTGGAATTAATTTAAAAATGTTCATTTTTTTCAAAGTATTTAGAAAAATATTATCTTTACTGATTATTTATAAAAATATCATTTTCTTGAAATATTTTAGAAATTATAATTGTCACAGAATTATTTAGGAAAATATCACTTTCAAAAATATTTCAAATAATAACTTCACAGATTATTTGAAAACAAATGCTATTTTGGCAATAATACTTTAGAAAGTAACAGTTTTCTAATCTCAGCCCAAGGCCCAAACTGAAAAGTAATGTACTTCAGTCCAACACTATGTAGTTTTGGCAAAATATCACTTTTCGTTCTAAATTATAACAATACCATATTTTTTAATTTGAAAATTAACATGTTTCTGGATATCATTTTTACTTCTACCATTCATAATTATTCATGATTTTTAACCTTCTTTTACCTCATATAATTACTTTGGGTAAAATAATTACCTAACAAAAAAATTATAAAAATATATTTTTTTTCAAATTTTGGTAAAACGGCCCAACAGAATCTTACATGCAGTGAGTTAATGACCAAGACTGGTCGAAAAATGACGACAACGACGAGACGAATCTAACGATACCAGAAGTGAGTTAAACGAAGGTCCGACAGAACTCCAGTGGCTAAAAATGTCTGCAAGAGACCGAATCTTTGGAGGCTTGTAACTTCGACGTTGGAGCTCAGCTTTCAGCATGGTTGACAACGTTGGCTTCGTCAATAGCTGCTCTTCCGTGTGGGGTGGCACATCTGGCCAGTGGAGGTAGTGTGCAGCAGTAGCAGGACTGAATAATTTCAGCATTTTCTCCCTCTCTCAAGGACTTGTGCGAATAAGATGCAGAAATGAGAGTTTTTAAGCAATTTTGGGATACGATAGCACCCGATAAACAATTCCAGATATTTTCAATATAATATTCGGAAAATTCATAATTATAGAATTGCTATTATGCTTAAAATGTCTCTTTTGCCCCTCACTTTAATGGCATTTTACACTGCTACTGTTTTGCCACCATTTCGAACTGTCCCACAACAGTTCTCTAAGTTTGATTATATAGAAAAGCAAAAATTCAATTATATCTTTTGATTTCATTTCAGATAACTTTCACAAAAATTCAATTATGTCTTTGATTTCATAAATACTTAGTATGGAATAGTAAATGATTTTATATAGTATTGTAAAACTGATAGAGTAATGCGCAGCTCAAACAAAACTGATAGAGGTGATAAATCAAGAGAATATGACATTGATCTCAAACTAAAGCTCTCCACTCGTAATTTAGCTTTGTGAAGCTAAAATTTTCTGGTAGTATACCCATTTGTTGCTCCACTTTATAGGCAAGGTTAACATCAATAAACAACCAACCAACACAGGTGAAATAGCCTCAATGAAAGGAAGATTACTACCATCGATACTACTACTTCTATGATCTATATTGGAGCTAAAAAAGCCATAAACAACTTTCTCATATATACACAAAAGCAAGTTTAAACTTTAATCAGAATTTAAAGGTAATAGATGTATCAGAACTAAATGAGCAAACGACAAGGCACGATCTTATAAAACAAAATAACGACAAAAAGTAAATGGTCCCTTACATAAAACGCTAAACGATGAAAGCATATGAAGTAACGACAATAACATAGAAGAAGAGGAAGCAAACGACAACTCTTCCACAAGCTCTACCACTAGCTTAATTGGCCCCTCCATTAGTTTAAACACTGATACATTACCCAGCTAAATGAAACTCAGAACTTCTTGATAAATTCATAAATTTGTGTGCTAATTTCCTCAGGCTTTGCTTGGTTGATAAAGTGTCCCATCCCTTCCATTATAACAACTTCTTGCAGAGTGGGCACATCTTTCTTGAATTCACCACTTTCTATATAGTCCTTGAAGCGTAGAAACAGAAGGCGCCATCTTGATCACCAGTTATGAACTTGGTTGGAACTTTGATTTGTGCTCCTATCCATGTTGCTAGGAGCTCCCACGTTCTTACTAACCAGAAAGAAAACATGATTATTAATTTGGTTTTCGCATCTAATCCAATCTATATGGAGCTTGAATCTTATTTTTAAGGAAAATTTAATGTAGCACAAGAAATTAAGAACCAGAAAAAAGAAAAAATTAAGAAAATTAATTTTTTTTTGAGAAAGAATATATATAACTCTAAGAAAATATTTTCTTCTTTCTTTTCTCGCGTTTTACTATAACCATTTAATAATAAACTCATTGAATATATTTAAGGGGGTCTTTTGTGAAATAAACTTTTTTAAAAGGTACAACGAAGAAAATACATACAAGTTCAGAGCTCAATAATAGTTCACTCCACCAGTAAAGCCGTTCTGGCTGAACTTAGTGTGGCAACTCGTTATTTTTTTTTTAAAAAAAAGGGTATATATTTTATATATAACACAAGGATAAAAGAAAAAAAAGGACCCTTACCTATTACATATTATTTGGGATTATATTGGTAATTCAATAATAGACCTTTTAAGAAACCCTAAGAGACTGATATTCTCTTTAGTTTAATGTCCAGCAATTTTTTCGGTCAGGTTATTTACTTTCTAGTTTGAATACTAATTTTGTGGTTTTAATTGCCAAAGTGGATCACGCTCTCTCTATTGACCAATACTGTCCGATTGTTTTGGGAAATTTCGTTTACAAACTTATTACGAAGAATATTTCGGATCGCCTTGCATGTATTTGCTCCCATATCATCTCACCAAATCAATTTGGTTTTGTGCCTAGTAGATGTATCTCGGATTGTATTGTTGGTGCATCGGAATGCTATAATTGTTTCGACAAGAATAGCTTCGGAAGTAATTTAGCAATGAAATTGGACAACAAAAAAGCTTTTGATACTCTTTGTTTGGATTTTATTAAGCCGGTGCTTCTTTCTTTTAGTTTTGACATAATTTTTGTTAATTGGGTAGCCAATATTTTCCACTCAGTATATCTTTCAATTTTAGTTAATGGTATACCTTATGGTTATTTTGGTTGCTCAAGAAGTGTTCATCTCTCCTTTTCTATTTGTCCTTGTTAAGTCTTTACTTGGGTCTTTTGATTCAAAAACATGCACTAAATCCCACGACTTCCACTAGAAAGGAAAAAGATCCTTCCCATTTTCTTTTTGTAGACAATGTCCTTTTATTTGCCAGAGCCTCAGCTTCTAATATTACAGTTATTCTGCGAGCATTACATGATTATGAAGTCTTGTCTGGCCAACAGGTAAATTATAGTAAGTTCTTTATTTATTTTGGCTGAACCGTCTTCTCTTCTTTGGTTTCAGATTTGTTGAATCTTACTGGAATAAGGAAGGAAGGATCCTCTTTGACTTATCTTAGTGTTCCTCTTTTTGTTAGCTCTCCTAAGCATGCTCACTTTCAACCTTTGCTGGATAAAATTCATGACAATTTTGAACACTAGAAAAGCTTAAATCTTTCAATGCCTAGTTAAGTTAGTTTAATCAATTTGGTTATCATGGGTCAGTTGTCTTATTCCTTTCAAGTTTATCATTGGCCGTCTATGTAACACCCCCTAGTTTAACCATATTGTCATATACAGTCAAACTATGAAGTATTATTCTTTCTTAAACATTACCATTTGTTTTGATAAAAAGGTGGGCAATTTAATTTTTTTTTTTAAACTTTCTAGA
>JXTB01000220.1:126439-140294 GCA_002914805.1 Parasponia andersonii | reverse complement strand
AAAGATGCTTTTTATCGAAAACTACTATTTAACTACACATAGTATTACTTTCATAATTATATTCTTTGTTCTTTTAGCACACCGAGCTCTCTCTTTGAGGATATTGAACCTTTACACTACATTGGGACACTTCGATAATCATTAGTGTAATAACATGTATGTAAATGCAGATAACATAATGAATGAGTATGTTGCTCCAAAAATAGTATTAAAGACTTCTAGATGCCTAATATGCAATTAGAACATAATTATTATTGGCTTCATATGCATGTGAGAACTTTGGGCACCATAGTCTACTCTTTTAGAGGAGTTGGTTTCATCCATTAGAAATTTTTTGTGGTCTGGCTCAGCTAAGGTTACTAAACCTATTATTATGTCTTGGAAGATGTATTTAAAGCTAAAGAAGATGGTGATCTTGGTCTTCGAGATCCTAGAATTCTTAATGCTGCTTTTTTGAAGAAACTTTCCTAGAGTTTGATGAAGTCTGATTCTTTTGTTTTTCAGTCCTTATGGGGAAGATTTTTCTCCACTAGATTTTTTCCGAGGCGGTTTTGGAAGTCTTCGATTTGGTGTGGTTTGAGGGATCATATCTAGCCTTTAGTTAATAAGTTGATTTGGTCCGTTGGCAGAAATTCTTCAGTTCATTTTTGGACAGACAATTGGTTGGACTCTCCTTTAGCTAACTTGATTGATTACAATGATGCTATAGAGCTTAGATTTGATGCAACTATAGGAAATCTTGTTTCTGGCTTTAAGTGGTCACTTTTGGCTTCTTTCACTTCTGAATTTCCAATGCTGACTACTGAGATTCAAAAAACAGTTATGTATGACTCTCCAAATTCACTTATTTGGCAACATTCTTCCTCTGGTGAGGTTACTTATACTGAGGCTTATAAATCTCTGGTTAGAGTTTTAGTGAAAGAGAGATAGGGTACTAAATTCTGGGTTGCCTTTATTTCTCCATCATGCTCCCTTATTTTTTGGCGGTTGGTTCAGGATAGACTTCCAAAATAGCAGAATCTTGTTCGTTGTGGGTTTATTCTTCCTTCTTGTTGTCGTTTTTGCTTCCGTCATGAAGAGAATGCCAAGCATCTCCTTATTTCCTATGAGTACACTCGACGTGTTTGGGGTGCAATCTCTTCAGCTTTTCAAAGATATATTCAACTTGATGGTTCTATTATTGATCTTTGGCTAGATGATCTTCATGCTAACTTCAGCAGTCAGTTAATGCAGCTCTGGCGAACAGCAATTTTTACTGCTACTTGGGTCATTTGGACATAACGAAACAAATTAATTTTTGATAACGAGTTCGTCTGCATCTCCTCCGCCATCTCACTCATTTGGCGTGCAATCCAAGAATCAAATGGCTTTGGGTCTGGTGTTATGAAAAATTCTTCAGATGGGTTGCTCATTTTGAAATGTCTTCATGTTGATTTAAAACCTCCTAAGGCTCCCAAGATTATTGAAGTTTCATGGTATCTTCCTCCAGTAGGTTGGCTAAAAGTTAATAAGGATGACGCAAATTTCGGTTCTCCAGGTCTAGCTAGCTGTGCAGGCATTTTTCGTACTTCAACAAGTTTTTATAGAGACGATTTTGTCATTCCTTTGGGTATCGCTTATGCTTTTGAAGTGGAGCTCGCGGCAGCCATTCATGCAGTTTTCTATTCATGGGAATTTAGGTGGAAGAGAATTTGGCTCAAGAGTGATTCAGCTTATTTGGTTTAACTTTTCAAGTCTCATTCTTTGTGTGTTCCTTTGTGTTGGAAACCTACTTGGCTTCATTATATCAACCTAATTTCTCAAATGTCTATTCATGTTTTGTATATCTTTCGAGAAGGGAATGTGGTGGATAATCTAATGGCTTCTAAGTCTCCAAGTATTCAATCACTAACTTGGTGGTATTCTGCTTCTTTTTTTGTTCATGAAGCTCTTCATAAAGATTGTTTGGGTATTTGTAATTTTTGTTTTTGTTAGTTGTCCCTTGTGTAAAGCAATGTACTCTTTTTTCTTTTTTGTGGTTTTTTCCACTAGATTTTACATAAAAAGATTTTTAATGAGGCATTGTTGGGAGGTAAAATCAATAGCATTTTTTTGGTAATACTATTTGATTTCTCCTGGGATTTGATTGAGTTGTTTGTATGTTGTTTATTTTCTCCTTTCCTTGAGTTTGGTACCTCTTCCTCCTCTGTAATTTCTTTTATTTTAATTTAATTAATAATTACCAAAGGGTTTTCCTCTTGGTAACATTTATCAAAAAACAATGTACACTTTGTTAAGAGAGAGAGAGAGAGAGAGAAAGAGAAAGAGAAGAGACAGCTCTAAAGTTGGAGGAAGAAGAAGAAGAAGATGACTATTCTTATAAATTATTGAGACTTACTCCTAAGATAATAAACTCTAAAATATTAAATTACATGTATTAATTAGAATTTTGAGGATTGGAATCGCATATCTACAGTGAGAATTTTAATTTTTCCATAAATAATTTGCAAACTATTAGGATGAATCTGATATAAGACAAAGCCTATTGATATTAGGAATTAAACAAGATAAATTTTGAGTGATTAGGTTAGGTAAATAGAAAGTTATGAATTTTTTATTTTTGGACTAAGATATGAAAATGCAATAGAGGTTCCAACTAGTTTTTCAGAAAATTTTTCTACTCTGATTGGCTCATATTTGATATGGTTGGAAAACTTATCAAATCAGCTTTCCAATGGTATATAGTTTGTCTAAAATGAACTTATAACTAGAGAGTTATAGCTAATTAAAATGAGCACTACGAATCTAAAAAAAAATTCGAAACTTTGGATACTTTTAGCAAAATATGGTTGTGGCTTGTCTGACTATGTAGAGCTTACCTATGGACCCTATAGGTACATTATTAGTATACTTAGGACCCATAACTTGTAAAACATGTCTTCTAAGTTTGGTGATTTTTAGAGACATGTAGTATTATTATGAATCGTAAGAAATTGACAATTTGAGAATAGTTATGGGCTTGAATATAGAAGATACATATGTAGCAAATAGTCAATACTTTTAGTATAATTACAGTATGATTTTATTGTTGTGATACTTATATATAATTTGTATGATAATAGGTGTTTAAGAGGTTATGTTGATTATTTTGGTTAAATAGACAATACGAACGAAGTAAGTAACTTTTTATCTTCTCTAATAGTTTTCTTCGCTCAAAAGCTAAATATTTTTATTGTTTTATTACTTCTAATAGAATCATGTTTATAAGTATTTTCCTTAAAATATGATTTTAAGTAAAAATATATTTTGGTAATAAGACTATTTATTAAAAGAAATCTGTTTTATTAAAATAACATAATTTTTGCGAAAAATCGTATGATTCTATATTTTATACTAAATTATAGATTAAATATATGAATTACTATTGAAAATGATTACAAGAAAATTGTTTTAGAATGACTACAATGTTATAATGAGATAAAAATAAAATTATTTATAATTTATTATTGTAAATAAGTGTTATGAAACTCTCTTCAGTGACTATGCACGTGGACCCAATCTACAAGGGTTATATGTGGATAGTACTGACCTAGCTATAGGGGTTAAATATAGTAGATTCGTGATTCATACTATGCTACAGAAATTATCTATAGTAGATTCGGACCCGGCTACATAGGTTATTTGTAGTAAATTTGGACCCAGCTATAGGAGTTATTTGTGGCACATTCGGACCTAGTTACAGGGGTTAAGTGTGGCTATAGTCGCCAAAAACTTGGGAAAAGTGTAATTAAAATTATTATTGACTATAAAGGGATTCGAAAAGATAGATTTGGAAACTTACTACTTCTTTTTCTCAAATTATTTACTAAACGACTTGATTTGAAAATTTACAAAAGTATTGATTTCCGAAACCAAATTTGTTTTAAAAAATATTTATTAATCATTTTAGTTTATGTATGCTTGATCTAGCTAGTTAAGGTTACTGATTACTGACTAGACTTCTAACTCATCATTTTATTTTTCCTCCCAGGTTTTAAAGATCGTCAGTTAAGAGATATAATTAAGAGAGAACTTATTTAGTAGTAATTAAAGTGCATGGTCCAATGAGAGGAATTTCTTCATCTGGAATGAGAGAATGTAAAGAATAAGAAGGTTGATCATCTCGAATTTATTGGATTAAAATTTCTATTATATTTTTAATATTTGGAGACTTTATAAAAGTTATTGGATTTTATATTACACATTAGTATTTATTGGAGACCCAATATTCTTAATTATATTAGTTTATAGAAAGATGCCTTGTATACCTATGAGGTTTGCCTTATAGGTATGTGGTGCACACCCTCGAGTATGAGGCATGCCAAGTGGTATTAGAGATTAGGTTAAGTTTGACAATTTTGTTCGTGATAAGTCAATCTTATGAGATTTAGAATATCGAGTGATTAAGTTAAAATCATTTGAGCTTGACTTAACTTTTCTTATGGTTTGGAGGTTCATTGAGTTAGTGATTGATTTAAATTTGATAAGTTTGTTTCTCCAGTTTTTTCAGGGATTAAAATAGGTTAAGTTCGTATTACTAAATTTTGTTATTGATGGAATAATTAGTTTGACCTTCGTAGTTGGTGATCGTATACATTATATAGATTTTAAGAATTATTTAAAAATAAATATGGACTTTTGAGATTGTTTAAAGTTGAGTACTCCCATTAGGTTTTGATTACTAAGATCTATAAGTTGAATATTGAGGCTTCTAGTATTTAGTACTTTTGATATTAGTTTCTTTTTGTATTTGATTAATAGATCTAGGGTATTAGAATCTTCTTCTTTTAGTATTGATATTGGATAGTTATCAAGTTAGTAAGTCTTACTTTGGAGTTGATATTAAAATTTTATGGGTCTACTTGCTATCTTCTTCGGCTTTCTCTTGAGCTGTAGCTCAGTGTTTTTGACCCTATGTGGAAAAGAAAAAGTCTAAGTTAATTACTGGAGAAGAAAAATTATTTAGTTCCTAATAAATTGTGTGATTATTCTAAGGAGTCATTAATCTTATATGATCTGTGTAACAGATTTATAGATTAGATATTACCTTATTTTAGGTTAGTGTGAAAAAGATAAGTTGTTAGATTCATTGGTTAATTAAAATAGGGATTGAATACTCGTTTTGAATCTTTTGAGATAGTTGAATTATTTGAGATAGTTGAATTATTTGTGTTATCATGTGGATATATAAGGTTTTATAGAGTAGATTAAGTTTATTGAATAACTATCTTTCTAGATGATAAATGAAAAATAGATAATATTAAGAAATGTCAATTTATGTGATTGTGTTAAGTGATGAGAGTACATATTCTTGGTACTAGAGGATTGAGGATAAAAATGTTAGCTTTGCTAAAGGCCTTACCTATAAGTTTTTCTATAAATATTAGTGATGATATGATAGAAATATAGACATTAAGGACTTATAGATAGAAAAATTTATAGAGCAATGTTTTGAAAAATTAATAGTGGACTGATTTAGAGAATGATATTACCGGGAGAAAAAAATTATAGAACCTTAATGACTTATGTGGTTAGATAATTTTGAGATGATGTTACATTAATAATATTTGTTTTGAAAACTAAACAAAAGTCAAGATATGGTGAATGAATAATTTGGTTATGGTTATGGATACTAGGTAGTAGAGTTATAATTGGAATATATGTTTGTTGTAAATGAGTTCACAATTTCATTCTATGGTGTTACCGTATAAGAATAAATAACCTTTGTATTTGATAGTGTTTAGTGTTACTTTTCTCTAAAAATTTATATTGGATTACATAAACAAATTGAAGAGTACTTATTTGATGAGCAACTAGAAGAATTACAAAATAAGAGTTTTCAAAAAACTATTAGGAGCTTGATTATTATTGTTGACGGAAAAAACCATGAAAATTATGTTTATAAAACAAAAGGTCAAAATAGTTATATAGTGGAATATGTAAGTCAATCAATTATGTAGTGGAATATATAAGTCGATCAATATTTCCAAGATTGATAATTATTTGATTTTTATAAAATATATGGTTTATAGAAACTATTCATATTTGTGGTTCTATTTACCTCTCTTATTTGTACAAGATATTTTTGAGAAAATCATAATATGAGATATTAGAAATCTTAGAGGTATTAGGATAAAAGCCCAAGAAAATTTTAAGAACTATTATATGAAAGAAGTCGCTTAGCATATTTCTTAGTATTTAGTCTATGGGAAAGAAAAACTGTGTAGACAAAGGTTGAAAGTGTAACGCCCTCCTTAGCTTAACTATACGACTATGTAGGTTAAACTAGGATGCATTACTCTTTTATAAACTATATTTTTAGTTTTGCAAAAAGGTGGGCTAAATTTAAACTTTTTAAACTCTAAAACAAAAGAAACTGCGTGGCATTACTTTTTGAAAGTGTCTTTACAAAATATACAACTAAAAACTCCTTATCAGTTTATCTTGCCATCAGCAGTAATATTTACAACACACCAGAATAACAAAATACAAAGAAAACACCACCCATAAGTCAAGTTCGTCTACATCGATATGATCATAGCGACAAAAAAGTATGCTAGCCAACTAGCAACTCTATACATCAAAAACATCCTCACTTGTATCACAGGAACTAAATAAGCTAATGCTCAGTAAGCAAAAATCATGCATGCTCATGAACATGGTTTATGCATAAAATTTAATGAAATTCCCATTGTACTCTTTTTTTCATAACTTTTCGTTTTGATACACTTTTCTTAGAAAATATTTCTTTATAGGGCCCTTTAGTACATTACAAAGTCGCAGCAGTCGGTAGGCTGTACCCACCTGTGCGGGAAGGAAACACATGGACAATGTGAACCATACCTACCCAACGCAGACTGACTAAGTAATGCTCCTGATAAATCTCAGAGTACAATACTCAGTCCCGACAGTCGGTAAGTCGTGCCCACCTATGTGGGAAAGATACCTGTACAAACCATATTTACCCAACATAGACAGACTAAACATTGTACTTAAAACATATCTCGTAAAATTAGTACAATAGTACTACTTTAAATCCAATGCGTGGAAAACTTCACTTCCTTGGAAATCATGCTTAAATGATCATACCATATTTTTATTTTTATAGACTTTATAATAATAATATAAATATCATATAATTGAAATAATGCACATAAATATGTAAGAAAATATCTTATATCTACTATTATTCTTGTGATGCAACTTAATTTCTTTGAAAATCGTGCTTAAATGATCATGCCATACTTATGTTTTCGTAAACTTTATAACAACAATATAAATAACATGTAATTGAAATAATATACATAAGTATGTAGGAAAACATCTTGTATCTAATATTATTCTTGTGATGCAGTTAAAATAAATCTTCACTTACCTTGTATCTGGTAGAAAAGATAGTGGAAAGGGTCAGTATCCTCTATGGTAAGGTGTGTAGAAGACCTGATATCAATTTTATTACTAACATTATTACTACAATATAAAATGTTTAAAGAAAACAAGTACAAGACCGAATTATAGTTTTTACAAAAGAAGGAACCCTAATCACAAAATGAACCCAAAATGTTATCTACTTTCATAAAAACTAGTCCATTTGCTTATAAATGGTAATATTTGGTTCTAGAAATATTTGGACAGCAGCTCCCCTATTTTTAGGACATTCCCATATGATTAAAATTATGGTTTAAGACCTGTAATAACAATCAACAAGCCAATTCCCATATATACAATTCAAAGAGGATCATTTAGAGCAACCTAGGTACATTTAAATTCCTTTCGTTTAGACATAGTTTAAAACCACTTTTACACTTTTCTATTGTCACAAATAGCAACAAAACAAATATATTTACATCATGAGATCAACAAAATATATATTTCAATTTTATAAGATCAAATTACAAGTATGGGGAGCTTATTCTAACAATGGAAACACTTGAAAACACTTGAATTCACAAATAGCAAACTTTGGGGTTTTAAGACTAACTTTAATCCTTCACTTAAATTCTATGTTTCCAGCCATATATAAGGTTTCCTTAGACCTTAATTCATCAAATAAAAGCTTTAATTAAAGAGTTAAAGCAATGGAAATAAATTACCAATTCTAAATTCCACAAAAAGCTTACCTTGACTAGTTTGAACTTTTCTTGAAGCTCTTGCCTTCTACTTCACAAAACTGATTTCTAAGGCTTTGAAATTGATCTTAGGACTCAAGAGGACCTAGTGGAAAAATTTCTTAAGTAGTATCAAGTAGAGAATTAAAATAACAAAACAAAACCTAGGAAGAAGAACTAGTAGAATTACCTTGACTAGTTTAGACCTATCTTGCTTCCTTGAGCTCTAAATTGAGTTCTACCACTTAGAAACTCTTAGATATGGATAAGGGGAGTTGAGAGAAGTATAGAAAGTGGCTGGAGTGATTCAAGTCATGGCTGAAAGGAAGAGGAAAGAAATGACCAGATTTGGTCAAAAATCAATACTTAAAGGCTAAGAATGGCATAACTTAAATTCTAAGGGGTATTTTGCATATTTTGCACCTTACTTTCCATGTGTCCAGCTCTAAAACATCCTTAGCATACTCACCACATTGCTGGTCAATCCTATACACTCAAGTGTAGACCAAAATGGTGAAACCTAGCTTAGAAAGTGAAATCTAGTCATACTTTGACTTATGATCCTATATGGCCAATCTTATTATAATTTGGTGGAACCTAGCCCCATAACCAATCATTAAACTAAAAATAAAGTCAATTAGACTCTAATTAATGATGTAAACATAGTATAATTTCTCAATTAATAGAATGCACAAAGACGAGATTACGCAATTAAGTTGAATCTAAGCTAACTTAGTGTAATTAAACACGGTTCAGTACATTGACTGCCACCTCGTGCTTACCTGGAAAGAACATTTTTGAAAATGCTAGAAATAAGTCCTAAACATTAAATTAGAGCAATTTGACGTGCTAAATGCACAGTGAATTTGGCTCCGAAAAGCGTGAAAAATACATTTTATCGAAAAACTACTATTTGACCAAGTTATCAACAAACATGGTTTTTAATGTATGTGCATATCGTATGATTATTCATGAATGCATTCTTAGTTCTTTTCATATACCAAGCTCTCTCTCTGAGGGTACTGATCCTTTATACTGTATGGGAATACTTCGACAACTACTAGAATAATAATATATATTAAAAGCATTTAACAATCAAAATGAGCAATTTATCATAAAATTGACACTAGTTTTATGATATGTCTATTATGTAATATGAACATGTTTATTATTGGCCTATTATGTATGTGAGAATCTTGGACATTACAGAAAGCTTTTGGTATACTATATGGAAAAGATAATACGGTAGTAGAATTTTATATTGAGATATTAATGATTACTAGAAATTGTAGAGTATGAGTTATATTGTGCATTATTTGACTAAATCTACTTGTCTTTCTACTTTTAGACTTGACTTTTGTCCTTAACTAATTAGGTTTTGATCTTTATGATTATTTTAAGTGAACATTGAGATTTAAAATTCTATATAATTTGGTTATGAGCATAGCATTTTTATTTGATATAAGCTTTAGTGATTGAATTTAGTTTTGATACTTTGGCCTATTGAATCCTATTGTCCAAGCTTTATTAGACCTTATACGTAATTTTAGAAATTGAATTAGATTTGTTAAGAGTTTTACAATATTTACCTGAAATAAATGGATTGTCAAAAAGAAAAACATATATATATATATATAAACCATTGAGGATATATTGAGATACTATTTCAAAGATTTGTGGAAGAAAATATTACTCTTTTTAATATTTGTATATAGATATAATTTTCGATCTAACATTAAAGTAGTTCTATATGAAGCATTGATAAAGAAATAAAAGAGTATCCTTAGCATTATAGGTATGAGATTAAAAGAGGTACTAGAGATTTAAAGAATTTTAGTTATTAAGAATTCATATTAGCTTTGTTAGTACAAAAAAAAAGTCTGAGTCATCATCCAATTCTTTTTTTGGATGAAACTATAAATGAGCTATCACAATGAACAAGAAATAATATGGAATTATTGATAGATTAGTTTTAAAAACGATGATCTCTCTAAAATTGGAAGAAGAAGACAACTATTCTTATAGATTATTGAGACTCACTCCTAAGGTAATAAACTTTTGATAGATTAAATTACATGCACTAATTAGATTTTTGAGAATTTGAATCACATGTCTATGGTTAGGGTTTTAGTTTGCCCATAAATAATTTATGAACTATTAATATAAATCTGATATAAGATAAAGCCTATTGATATTAGAATTTAAATAAAACAAATTTAAAGTGATTTGGTTAGGTAAATAGAAAGTTATGAATTTTTGAGTTTTGGCCTAAGAAGTAAAAACATAAAAGAGGATCTGACTAGGTTTTCAGGAAATTTTACTAGTCAGATTGGATCATAATTGATATGGTCAGAAAGCTTATTAAATCATCTTTCCAGCGGTATATAATTTGTTAAAAACAAACTTATAACCAGAGAGTTATAGCCAATTAAAATGAGTACTATGAATCTGAAAAAATTTGAAACTTTATATACTTTTAGCAAAATGTGGTTGCGGCTTGTCCGACTGTGCGGGACTTATCTACGGACCTTTAGCTATATTCTTAGTATTTTAAGGACCCCATGACTTGTATAACATGTTCTCTAAGTTTGATAATTTTTGGAGAGACGTTAGTATTGTTATGAATCGTAAGAAATTGACATTATTGAGAATAGTTATGGAGTTGATTATAGAAAATACATAGGCAGCAAGTAGTCAATACTTTTAGTATCATTATAATATAATTTTATTGTTGTGATACCTATATATCATTTGTGTGATAATAAGTATTTGAGAGGTTATGTTGATTATTTTGGTTAAATAGACAAAGTGAGGTATGTAACCTTTGATTATTTCTAGTAGTTTTTCTCATCTAAAAGCTAAATATTTTCATTGTTTTATTATGTCGCAACCCAAATCTTAGACCGTGACTTTTTGATAATTTTGAGTGTAAATTAATATAAATAAAGAATTTTACAAAATTCAGAGAAAAATAAGTAGTTGGATTTTCATTTTAGTCCTTAAATCGTTGGAAATTTTGTATAAAAGAAGTTCATATTTAGTTTAATTTATAAAAATAGATACACTGATTTAATATCAGGGAAATATATTTAAGTTATACAAATCTTGGTCTGAGTGAAATACAATGTTGACTTAATAGGTTTTTCAAATCTTTAACCCCAAATGTGTAAAATTTAACTTACAAATCTTGTCAAAATTTCAAGTGTTTAAAACTTTAAAATATGCTCCTTGGGAATAATAGTGTCCTATTTATTCCCCTAAATCCTCAAATAATAGAAAATATATCCTCATACAATCACTTATCAGGAACAAGAAACTTGGCCAAATAGATAAACATGAGGAAGAAAGAATAAAATAAGGTAGAAAGACCAACTGAAGAGGGATAGGATAGCAAGCGTAAGTCAAGCAACTTGCCTAACCAATGGGATAACGAACTCGAATGAAAAATCACCTGAAAGGGGGAAAAATAAGAGGGGTGACCTCGAGAGCTCGGTAGGAAAGCTGTTACCTCATTTAAGAATCTTTTTAGTGACGGAAAGCCCCTGTATGATCAGTCTAGTCCAATAACACCTTTTTTGCAAAACCATATTTATATACTTATACACATTCATTTCCAAAGCTGATAGTCTATATATATATATATAATTGAATATATATAGGTACAAAAATATGTTATCCAAAATCAATAGTCCGTCATCACATACATATATATATATACATATATAGATATATAGAAAATATGATATCGAAAAATTAATCAGTCCACAAACACATGACACAAATCCACTCATACCTATGAGTTCACTACCTCTCATCAATGGAAACCAAGGTATTAGCACTATGTGTGCCATACAACCTGACACCTAGCCCATAACCGGAGGGGACACCCGTGTGTCGCCTACCAAACCTGGAGGGGCAACCACATTACCTACACCTGCCAAATGGGGAGGTAATCAGAAGAAATACCCCGCGTAGGTTCACGGACTCTATACTGCCGGTAGGACCGCAGTGCCACACTGTAAAAACCCTATGATACTAACCTGGGACTCATGTGTGATCCTATGACACCTGTACTCTGAACTGATGTGTAAAAGTAACAATGCAGTAATTTAAATTCAAATGATACTCTAGTTTTTAATAAAATGGTTAATTAAATTTTGTAGAAAAATAGGCAGCATAACGTCCTTATTTTAACATATCCAAAAATAACCTACACTCAGAAAAATCCCAGAGTAATCCAATATATAAATCATACCATTCAATTCCATCACAGATATTTAAAAGTTATAAAATCACGTCTGTTCTCTTATGTTGCAGAAAATAAGTTTTATTCACAAACGATGTGAAAGACAGGTAACTGAATCCCTACCTCACTCGAATAGTGATACCACGCAATTAGATGCTCAAGGAGCCGATTCGACGATCGTTCAGAGGGTCAGAAACCAATTCCACGTCCTCGATCGCTCACTTGGGGAAACATTAACTTCTTAACGATACTTCGAATCAATGAACAGACCTCTTCATTGAATTCCTAATGTCCAAAATAGCTAAGTTAGGCATATAAGTCGACTAATTCGGGTCTGGGCCGACACCGGACCGATGGCATACAAAACTAGATAAAATCTAAATTGTTAGATATTGACTTTCATGCCGGTCACTAAATATAGTCAATATATATATCAAACTTCACTATTTTCCGAATACATTCCAAAAATGATAACAAAAATGAAATCTAATGGTAGGATTAAAAACTAAAATTCGAAACTCAAAATACCCAAAAATAACAACTTTCAAATTGGGCAAAATGGGATCGTGAAATATATACCTTGAGATTCCTCTCGATGAGACGAATCCAATGAGCCCAAGAACGCGACCTGAGAAGGCCGGAATCGTCACCGGAAATCGAAAATCCCTCACAGTCATTAATGGCATTTTCCAGCAATACGGAGCATAACGGCGACAGGGGACGGTGGCGCGGGCATCGCGGAGCTATGCTGGAGGTTCATCGAGGGTTGGACTGGCTGGACGACGGCCGGTGGCTGCTTGGCAATCCTTCGTTCTCCTTCGGCCGAGAGTGAGCAAGAGAGAACAGAGAGGGGGAGGGAATCGGGAGGGGGGACGAAGGGAAGAGAGAGAGAGAGTGTGTGTGTGTAATATATATATATATATTTAATTAGTTTTTTTTTTGAAAAATCTGATCAAATGACCATATTACCCTTAAAAAACTGGGTTATTACATATTACTTCTAATTGATTCATGTTTACAAGTATTTTCTTTAAAATATGATTTCAAGTAAAAATATATTTTTGTAATAAGACTATTTATTGGAAAAAAATCTGTTTTATTGGTATAATATGATTTTTGTGAAAAATAGTATGATTCTATATTTTGTACTAAATTATGGATTAAGTATATGAATTACTATTGAATGTGATTACAAGAAAATTATTTTGGAATGACTACAATATTATAATGAGATGAAAGTAAAATTATTTATGATTCGATATTGTAAATAAATGTTTTGAAACTCTCTTCAGTGACTGTGCACATAGACCCAATCTATAGGGGCTATATTGTGATGCCCAAGATTCTCACATGCATAATAAGCCAATAATAAACATATTCATATTGCGTAATAGACATATCAAGCAACTAGTATCACTTTCATGGTAAATTACTCATTCTGATTGTTAAATGATCTGTATTATTGTACTAATATTTGTGGAAG
>JXTB01000220.1:90675-115218 GCA_002914805.1 Parasponia andersonii | reverse complement strand
TGTACAGGAGATTTCCATCACTAAACTATTTTTCCCCGAGGTAACTATTTTCCTACTGGGCATTTTATGCTCACCCCTCCTACCTTCCTCCTCAGTTGGTGTCTAGTGCGATCTTGGTGATCAAGAGGAGTAAGAGGTCATCCGGATTGCAGTTCATCACTTGGTAATGCTAGGAGTTGTTGTCATAGTCTTTGGACTATTTGGATTTTGTGTTAGCATTAAACCAAGATTACTGCTTTCTATTTTGTCTGCAAACTTATGTATGTCATTCTTGTGTTTGACTTCTATTGTGGATGATGATGATGCTGGGTTTTATATTTAATTTCGCGTTTTTTAATAATTGTTCAATCCATGTTTGATGGTATATACGAACTGTGGGAGTGGTTCACGGGATGGAATTCCAATTACTTTACTTAAACGGACCGTTTTTATAAAAACTAGAACTTTTGACACTTTTCAAATAAATTAAGGAATTTCCCACTTTTGTGAAATTCCCCTTCTACCACTAGCCCGGGTTTTGGGTCGTGACAGAAATTTTTGGTATCAAAGCTTTAAGTTTAATAGCTCGGACGTATCACCATTAAACTAGATTGAAGTTGATTTTTATGATAAGCATACATCATTATCTCACAAACAGTTTGGCATATTGTTTCAGACTTGTAAGGATGCCTCCTAGAAGAGTTCTGAGGCACCATCCGGATGCCGAACCTCGTCGTTCGGATTTCACTCATCTGATCGAGGCAATGCAGCAAGCATTCGTCCAGATGAGCAATCCATACTATCAGCCTCCAGCACCGAGGGAACGTCAGTTGGATCAGGTTGATCACCTCCAATGGTTCA
The DNA here is from genome assembly GCA_002914805.1 of Parasponia andersonii. NCBI lineage: Eukaryota > Viridiplantae > Streptophyta > Magnoliopsida > Rosales > Cannabaceae > Trema > Trema andersonii. Next base: position 114,378 of record JXTB01000220.1, on the reverse strand, counting down.
TGCGTCTCCAGCTAGGGCAATTTGATGGTAGACCAGAAGCTCTCACAGCAATTGCTTGGTTACGTGAGATGGAGAGGCACTTTCGAGCCCTTGGTACTCCGGTTGAGTTTTGGGCTGCATTTGCTGTTACCCGTTTGACAGGGAGTGCCATTCGTTGGTGGGAAACAGTGGAACTGATGCAAGATGTAGTGGGATTGACTTAGGAAGACTTTGAACGGATTTTTTAAGGCCCAGTATGCCAATGAGGATCAACAAGATGAAGTTGTGAACCGATTTGAGACGTTGAGCCAAGGTAGCAGAATGGTGAATGAGTACCTGATAGAGTTCACTGAGTTGGCAAGTGTTGCTCTTGGACCGGGTACGAGTGAAAAGTACCGAGTTGCTAAGTTCAGAAGTTGTCTAAATCGGAACATTTTCAACAGGATTGGTACCCAAACTTTCCATACTCTTCCTGAGATTGCAGTGGTTGCCCAGTGGGCAGAGGCCATCGAAGAAAGTTTGGATTCCAAGAAGAACCAACGGAGAGGAAATGATAGGAAAGCCACCAGAAGGAACCAGAGACAGTGGTCAGCTCAGAGTACTCCGAGCAGTGGGAGCTCAAACAGTAGTGGTTCTTCTGGGGGTGGCAGAGGTAGTCCGTATGGAGGATGTTTTGTTTGTGACCAGCATGGTCATCGAAAGAAGGAGTGTCCCAACCGTCTGTAGAAATCTCCTCTTTCTCAGGGAAGACTGCAGAGGAGCCAGTCAGGTTCTGCTTCTTATCAGAACCCTCAAGCAAGGCCGCAACAGTCACAGGGTGCTTTGCAGGCTTTTACTTCCCCTCAGCCTTATCAGCATCAGTACCGCCCTCAGGGTTTCACTCAAAACTTTTAGACTCCTCAGGCTTCAGGGAGTCAGGGTGGGCGTGGATATGGCAGTAGTGGTCCAGAATCCAGCAGCAGCCATCCTGGCTAGGAAAGAGGCAATAAAGGGAAAGGAAAGGTGACTGGCTAAGCCTATGTTTTTACTAGGGCAGACGACACTCAGGATCGCACCAGCCGAGATGTTGTTGATGGTATGATCCTTCTTTCACACTCTTGGGCACATGTTTTGTTTGATACTGGTGCATCCCATTCATTCATATCCTTATTGTTTGCTCAACTGTTGGGGTTAGAATTTTTTGATTTGGATTATGTATTGTCATTGGGTACACCTTTGGGTGGAGTGGCTGATGTGTCTAGTGTGTGTAGGTCTTGTCGGGTTGTGATTGGTGATAGGAAGCTTCTTGCTGATTTAATTATGTTGCCAATAGGACAGTATAACGTGATACTTGGTATAGATTGGTTGTCGAGGTATTAAGCTGTTGTAGACTGTCATAAGAAACGGGTAACTCTTTTTCCTAGTGATGGACAACCTATTGTCTATCAGGCTGGGATGAGTCCGTTGAAGCCTAGTCCTGTTTTGAAAGCGTACATGGGTGGAAGAAAGAAACTCAAGAGTTATGGGAACTTGTTTGCCATAGATGGCAAGGTGAGGACAGATGATCAAGACCTATGAATTCCGGTGGTATGTGAGTATTCGGAGGTATTTCCTGAAGACTTACCGGTGTTACCACCTGATAGGGAGATCGAGTTCTGTATTGAACTAGTTCCTGGAGCTCAGCTAGTTTCTATTCCATCCTATTGCATGGCACCTGCTGAGATGGAAGAATTAAGAGAACAGTTGGATGATCTGCTTTCCAAGGGCTTTATTCGCAGTAGCACTTCTCCTTGGGGTGGTCCTATTCTGTTTGCGAAGAAAACTGATAGTTCGTTGAGACTTTGTGTGGATTACCAGAAGTTGAACCAGTTGACAGTGAAGAACATGTATCCTTTGCCAAGGATAGATAAGTTGTTTGATCAACTCGGTGGTTCAAGGTTCTTCTCCAAGATCAATTTGAGATCCGGTTATCATTAGTTGAAGATAAGAGAAGATGATATACCGAAGACAGCATTCAGAACCCGATATGGTCACTTTGAGTTTCTGGTGATGCCATTTGGTTTGACAAATGCTCCCGCAGCTTTTATGGATCTCATGAATCGGATCTTCAGGCCATTTTTGGATCGTTTTGTGGTTGTGTTCATTGACGATATCCTGGTGTATTCTAAGACTCGAGAAGAGTATGCTGAACATCTAGAGATAGTACTTAAGACCTTGAGAGATCATTAGTTGTACGCCAAGAAATCGAAGTGTGAATTTTAGATGTCAGAAGTGAAGTTCTTGGGCATGTGATTTCTCACGGAGGTATTTCAGTCGATCCCGCTAAGATCAAAGCTGTCTTGGAGTGGGAAAGATCGAGAAATTTGACGAAGGTACGTAGTTTCCTTGGATTGGCAAGCTACTACCATCGTTTTGTGCAAGATTTCTCGAGAATTACTTTGCCTTTGACGAAGTTAACTAGGAAGAATGTCAAGTTTGTTTGGGATCATGAGAGTGAAGAAGCTTTTATCAGATTAAAGCAGAGTTTAAACATTGCACCTGTTCTTACTGTTCCTGACAGTAACGAGCCTTATGTGGTATATACCGATGCTTCGAATATGGGTCTGGGATGTGTCTTGATGCAGAATGGTCGAGTTGTGGCTTATGCTTCTCGTCAGTTAAAGCCACATGAAAGGAACTATCCCACCCATGATCTAGAACTTGCAGCAGTGATCTTTGTTTTGAAGATTTGGCGATGTTACTTATATGGTGTGAAGTTCGACATATTCTCCGATCATAAGAGTTTAAAGTATCTCTTTACCCAGAAGGATTTGAACTTGAGACAGCGAAGATGGGTTGAGTATATGGAGGATTATGACTTCGATCTATAGTATCATCCTGGTAAGGCCAATGTTGTAGCTGATGCACTGAGTAGGAAGCCTCGTGGTGCACTAGCTACACTAGTATTTGAAAATTGGAAAAACTCAGTTGCGATTGGTGATTTCAACTTGCAGTACTTCGAGAATAAAGGTGTTGCTTGCCTGAGCAACATTGTGATTTCACCATCTCTTCTCCAGACTGTCCAGCAGAGTCAGTGGCAAGATAGGGAGTTGAGGACAACCTGGTACCGACTTCAGAATGGTGAACAGTTAGATGGTTGGAGCACTAACAGGGAAGGGTTCTTGCTTTTCAGTAGGAAGTTGGTTATAGCTAATGACCCTAATCTTCGAGAAACCATTCTAACAGAGGCTCACAAATCAAGGTTCGCAGTACATCCAGGTAGTACTAAGATGTACCGGGACTTGAAACAGCAGTATTGGTGGAAAGGGATGAAGAAGGATGTAGCTACCTTTGTGGCTAAGTGTTTGACTTGTCAGCAAGTCAAGGCTGAACACCAGAGGCCAGCTAGATTACTTCAGCCGTTACCCATTTTGGAATGGAAGTGGGACAAGATCACGATGGACTTCGTGACCAATTTGCCAAAGACCTTGAGGAAGAACGACGCAACTTGGGTGATAGTCGATCGGTTAACGAAGAGTACTCACTTTATGCCGATCCGGATTGACTACTCTCTCAATAAGCTCAGTAAACTGTATATGGAGAACATCATACGCTTGCATGGTGTGCCTTCAAGTATAGTATCTGACAGAGATCCAAGGTTCACTTCTAAGTTTTGGAGAGCCTTGCAGAAAGTGTTTGGTACACAATTGGATATCAGTACAGCTCACTATCCTGAGATAGACAGTCAGTCTGAAAGAACCATTCAGATTCTTGAGGACATACTACGTTATTGCATACTGGATTTTGGTGGAAACTAGGATGATCATCTTCCTTTGGTGGAATTTGCATATAATAACAGTTACCAGACCAGTGTGGGTGTGGCTCCATATGAAGTGTTATATGGGAGGTTGTATAGATCGCCTTTGTGTTGGGCGGAACCAGAAGAGTATGTTACTCTCAGACCTAAACTGATTGAGGAGACTACTGAGAAGATCAAGGATATCCAAGAGAGACTCAAAGAGATTCAGAGTCGCCAGAAGAGTTATGCTGACCCGAAGAGGCGTGAGGTAGAGTTTGATACTGGTGATTCCGTATTCTTGAAAGTGACTCCAAGGCGAGGTGTTACAAGATTTAGAGTTAAGGGTAAGCTTGCCCCGAGGTATATTGGTCCCTTTAAGATCACTGAGAGGATTGGACTAGTGGATTATCGCTTGAATCTACCTGCACAGTTGGGTCACGTGCATAATGTGTTTCACATGTCGATGTTGAAGAAGTACACACCGGACCCATCTCATGTCGTCTAGTACGTTCATGTACCGATCCAAGAGGATGTGTCCTATGAGGAGCAGCATGTTCACTTATTGGCTAGAGAGTTGAAAGTGTTTCGCAATAGAGAGATACCACTTGTCAAGGTGCTTTGGGAACATCACAAAGAGGACGAGGTTACTTGGGAACTCGAGATAGAGATGCATGAGAAGTACCCTCATTTGTTTAACTTTTAGCTAGAAGTTGTATTGTGATGTAAACCTTGACTTATACTTTGAATTTCGGTACAAAATTCTTATAATGAAGGGAGAATGTAAAAACCTGAAATTTTCGAGGGTAATTTGGACAATTTATCAATTTTTCGGATAAAATATTGTGGGGATTAATTTGCAAACGTTTTGTGCAGATGGACTAAATTGCAAATTTTGGGGAACTAGATTGATAGAGATTTGAAATTTTGGGGACTTATGTGCAATTTTTGAAAAATTGCACAGCCCTATAAGACTGGGCCATGTGCCCGTCCTCTTTCTTCTCTCTCTCTCTCTCTTCTCTCTCCTCTCCCCGAATTCTCTCTCTTCTCTCTCTCGGTCGTGCTACCGTCGAAGGCCGCAGGACTGCTACCCAGCCACCGTCCAGGCTGCCCACCGACCGGCGTCGACTCGCCGAGCTGCCGTGCACCTCCGCCGGTCATCAGCAGCTGCCGCCAAGCACCAGATCGCCGGAAAAAGCCATTGATGCCGTTTTGACCCATTTCGGATTTTTGGCCGCCGGTGACGATTCCGGCCACCATTCGGCCTCAAACCAATCCCGTTGGATTCGTATTGTCGCAAGGATCGTCAAGGTATATATATCTCAACCCCATACTGTCCGGATCAAAAATTGCCATTTTTGGGTATTTTAAGTTTTTTGAATATTATTTTTCGATCCGGCCATTGGATTGTGTTTCTAACTACATTTTTGGAATGTACTTGGAAAATGGAGAAGTTTGATATATATATTGCAAAGTTTGGTGATCGGCATGAAAATCGAGATCGGACGGTCAAGATTTTGTCTTGTTTTGCGTTCCACCGGTCCGATGTAGGCTCAGACTCGAATTGGACAAGTTATATGTCCAACCTAGCTATTTTGGTGCTAGGAATTCAGTGAAGAGGTCTGTTTGTGGAATTGAAGCTCCGGTGAGAAAGTTGGTTTTTCGCAAGAGGACGATCGAGGGCTTGGAATTGGTTCTCGACCCTCCGAGTGATCGTCAACGACACCTTGAAGACTCAATAGCGTGGTGTCGCTATTCCAGTGCGGTAGGGGTTTAGTTACCTTTGTTTTATAACGTTTTTGAGTCAAAACTTATTTTCTGCAGCATATAAGAACAAGTGTGTTTTTAATGATTTGAATTATATGTGATGGAATCTGACTATACGATATATACTATACTGCTGTGGGAGTTTGCTGTGTGCAGGTTATTTTGGGTGTATCAAAAATAGGGCCGTTATGCTGCCCGTTTTTCTATAAAACCCTATTATGCATGTTTTACTGAAAAACCAGAGTAGAGTAGTTTTTACACTTCAGTTCTGTATTGCACGTGTCATAGGATCATACATGAGCACCATGTTAGCATCGTGGGTTTTATAGTGTGGCGCTGTGTGCCCCACCATCGGTGAAAGTCCGTAAACTTGCGCGAGGTCTTGTTACTTCTAATTACCTCCCCATTTGACAAGCGTAGGCAATTCGGTTGCCCCTCCAAGTTTAGTAGGCGACACATGGGTGTCCTCTCCGGGTATGGGCTTAGGTATCAGGCAGGCTGTTAGGTACACTTAGTGCCATCATCCTAGGTTTCCACAGATGAGAGGATGTGAGCTCATGGGTATAGGTTGATTTGTGTCATGTGCATATGGANTGTACAGGAGATTTCCATCACTAAACTATTTTTCCCCGAGGTAACTATTTTCCTACTGGGCATTTTATGCTCACCCCTCCTACCTTCCTCCTCAGGTGGTGTCCAGTGCGATCTTGGTGATCAAGAGGAGTAAGAGGTCATTCGTATTGCAGTTCATCTCTTGGTAATGCTAAAGAGTTATTGTCGTAGTCTTTGGACTATTTGGATTTTGTGTTAGCATTAAACCAAGAGTACTACATTCTATTTTGTCTGCAAACTTATGTATGTGATTCTGGTGTTTGAATTCTGTTGTATATGATAATGATGCTGGGTTTTATATTTAATTTCGCCTTTTTAAATAATTATTCAATCCATGTTTGATGTTGTATACGAACTGTGGGAGTGGTTCACGGGATGGAATTCTAATTACTTTACTTAAATGGACCGTTTTTATAAAAACTAGAACTTTTGACACTTTTCAAATAAATTAAGGAATTTCCCACCTTTGTGAAATTCCCCTTCTGCCACTAGCCCGGGTTTTGGATCGTGACAAAAACAACAATAAAGATAAGAAATTGTCATTTACATTCAAGTTATTTTAATATTAACAATGTCATGGAAAATTCGTAATTGTATATCATGCATGGATGTAAAATTAATAACTTGAAACCTGCATATGTAGAAATCCTCCCCGACAAAAGCTCTAAACCCCTCGTTGAAGGGTTTAACCTCAGGATTCATGCGAATGAAAGCAACACCGAGGTTGACCAAACCTTTGACCCTTTCAGGCCTGAACAAGCAGAAGGACCAAGCCAGGGAAGCTCCCAAATCGTGGCCAACCAAGAAGACTTGGTCGACACCGAGATGGTCCAAAAGGCCAACAAGGTCACCAACGAAGTGGATGGCAGTGTACGATGTCGGAGACGGCGACGCATCGGTGTCGCCATAGCCGCGAAGATCGGGGCAATGCATCGGTAACCAAGGGAGGAAAGAGAGATCATTTGGTGCCGCCGGGAGTACTATTTTCTCCAATTTTTTCGCTTCAATATTTTTCTCTGATGTTCTCTGAGAGAGGTCTTGCTGCTTCTTATATCATGTGCGTGACGGAATGAACGAAGTCATCTGATAACTAATAATAAGTATATTTAAGGTTGAGCAATTAATTGTGCTTTTATTATTAGGCTGATATTTAATTAATTGTTTACCAAAATAAGTTGTATTTATGATTTTATTATTAGGCGGATATAATTAATTGGTTACCATAATAAGCTGTATTAAATATGCTTTCATTATTAGGCTGATAATTTAGTTAATGACTACTAGATCAAGTTGTTTTATGCATTTGTTATGTTGGATATCCTGAACTAATTTGATGATCTTTCTATTTAATATCACATACGTTATATCCAAATTCCTTAACCCAAAAAGGAAAAAGTGTTATAGTTATAAGCCCCAGATAAAAGAAAACGGTTATTGTTGATATATTATTTATTATAGTATCACGTATGAAGAGAGCGTTTCTTTTTGTCCTTTTTGAGTAAAAAGTGAGTTTTTTCTTCCCTAAGAAAATAATATAAACAAACAAAATAGTATTTTCTTGGCCAGTAAAATTTTTCCTATTTTTTTAATATTTGTTTAAGAACAACATCACATATTACTATTTTTTTAATATTTGTTTAAGAACAACATCACTTATTAGACCCAGTTAACTATTTATATGAGCTGTTTTTTTTTCCTAATTAATTTATTGTTTTTTTTTCAAAATATCACGACTGAAAATCTAAAACCGTAATTTTTAGTAATTTTAAATGAAAATAAAATAAAATATTGAATTTACAAAATCTAAAGAAAATCAAGTATTAGATAATCTCATTCTTATCTTCAAATTACTATGAATTTCATAATCATTAAAATCTCATGGTAGCTTTAATTACGAAAAATACCTATTAAAGTTTAAGAAAGCTTGTGATTAGTTCATTTAAAAACTTATAAATAATTCATGGATTATGATAAACTGAATTCAATTGAAAATTTTAATCAAAAATCCAAAATAATTTACATCAAATTATTTGTAGCTTTAAGTTCTCCAATTAACTACAAAACTATCCTCGTACATCTATTTAGTAGTTTTACTTATCTTGGCAAAATAATTGAATAAGGAAAAAAAAAGAGTAGAGTACGAACACCCACCAGGGAGTAGGAGTAAAACTACATACATTAGCTGCACAACTTATCTATTATTATACTGAATGCATATACGTAAAATAACTGCAAGTACATAGGTTGTAATTAAGTAATAAAGTGATAAGTATCGAGTTGTCGATCCCACGAGAAATTGAGTATTAAATTATCATTAATTATCAGAATTATCATGACCTAATATTATCCAGGCAACCAAAGTAAATAAGTTTATAACTTAAATAAATATAAATATAAATATATAATAAAATATGGAAACTTCTATGCACAAATGTACTAGGAGATTGAATTCACCTAACTATGAACAATGTCTTTTAATCACTAATTTCATCCTAATTAATTATTTTCTAGTTTATCAGCCAAGAAGTCAAAGATATTTCCACTCTCTCTCTAGAGTGCGGAGTGAAATCACTCCTAAATTTCAGTTTCAATATCTCTATTCCGAATCTAGAAATTAAGAATTCATTATATTGAATAGTTCTTTGATCATAGCTTCAAAGGAATTCTAAGTTCTCTCAATCCCTAAAAAATACTAGGTTATACTATCCTATAGTTGTTTCTAAAATTCTATTTCTCAAGTGCCAAATTCTAGAAACTGAATCATCTAACTAGTAAGTTCAGAAGCAATAAGCATGGAATAGCATAAAAAAATTCAAGAACAATATTAAAGAATATATTAGAAATCAAGATATAGAATCAAAATTTAAGTTATATCATACCCTAAGCATATAGCAATTAATTCAACGTAGGAGAATCCAATACTAATCTCAACAAAAATTTCATATATTCATAATATCAAGCACAATAAAAAATTCAAATGAAATTAGAGTGAGAAAGAGGAGGAGAAAACCTTTTTTGTGGAGGTAAAACTTCAAGCTTCAATTCTTCAAATAATTCTCTCAAGCTTTTTCTCTAAATTTTTAGCTCTAAGCTCTTCTCTCTCTATGAATTTTGAGCTCTCAAGTTTATATTTTCTCTCCTACTCTCCACACATGAAATAGAGGCTAAAAATATATTTAAGGTGCTCCAAGATGACCTAAGATGATTGGAATATCAACCATTCGATTAAATAGCATCAAGGGTTCAGATTGGCTCTAAACACTCGCTAAAAACACTCTTCAAGATACTAAGTAGTGCCGTAGTACTCCTTGACAAGTGATGCAGTATTCTAGCCTCTAGAAGTCTAATGTCAATGTATTCTTGCAGCATTCCTATTCAAGCGCCATGGCACTCTCAGTTTTAGAACTCAGCATGACAGCTTTATTTCTTAGAGGCACCTTTATTTTAACTTCATTTTGCCTGATTTTTATTGCGTTATATTTGTATCAGATTCAACATTCATTAAATAGGTTGAAATGTCCATATTTGTCACCAATTTATTTTGATTCTCATTTATTTATAAGAACTATAAAAACAAAGTAAAAACATATCAAACCAACATAAATGCTTGAGAATTTACAATTATTTGTGCTAAATAATACTTAATTTGTGAGTGGATTAATCGCTCATCAAATACTCCCAAACTGAATATTTACTTGGCTTCAAGTAAAATAAAACAAGAAAAAGAAAAGCAAAATACAAATCAAGTACTAATGACATAAATAGCAAAGTGTGAATTTCATATCGAATAAAAAAATGTGCAAGTATCTCCAAAGCCACAAAATAATCCAAGCTCAAAGGAAATGCAAACATTGAGAATATCTAGATTTTCAACTTCAAGCATCAATTTAACTCCACTCAAGACTCTTAATGTGTAAGTGTATGCAAAATCAATATCACTTAGCAAAATAAACTTCAGATAGACTTATGTATTTCGATAGATAATGAAAGATCTCTGTATTATACAATCTGGAACTAGCATATGCCTATTTTTCATGTTGTTCTCCACTAATATATGTTAGTGTGTCATCAAAGGTTAAAGGTCTTTCATTAAGGTTGTAATGTCGACTTGGACAAAAGTAAGATAATTTTGGAAACATTTAAGATTCAAATCACCTTTAAACATATTAATCTAAGACCTTTGTAGAATTATTCTTTGGTACACCAAATAGCACTCCCATACTTATTTTCAACTAAATTTCTCTTCCACCAATATTCTACCAAACACTTATTTATAATTTTTTTTTTCTTTTTTTTTGAAACAAAAGAAATGAAATAAAATAAAAAAAAAATGAAAATTAAAAACCTCTATCCTAAACTCAAAATTAATATTGTCCTCAATATTAAAAAATAAAATAGAGGGTAAGGACACAAATTTTTTACCAAATTATTCCCTTCTTTTTTTTCTTTCTTTAGTTTTTGTTTTTGTTTTGTTTTTTTTATAACTCTACCCTTCCTCTCAACATGAACATAATATAAATTAACTCTTTAAAATAATCAACATGCTTAAAAGATAAAGTTTGGTAGTCATTACTTTGATTTGGCTATAATATTATAGAAAAAGAAAGGTACAAATAGGCTAAAAATAGGTATACTAGGATGAAAATATATCAAAGTTGGCTTGAAATACTCAAACAGTCCAAAGATGGCCTAAATCATTTCTCTAATGACACCTAACATAGAATTTCGTCTCAAGCTTCACTCAAATAGGTTCTAGAGTTCATGAGATGTCCATGCTTATCTAATACACACAAGTATTCTCCTAAAGCTCAAAGAGTCAAGTGATCATGATTATCGTACTCAAATATATAGAATCAAGAATGAGGTTCAATTAATGGGAGTCAAGCACACGGATAATTTCAATAAATTACATTTTAAAAGACCTAAAGAATATTTAATGACTAAACTCATCATCAATAACAAGTTATCTCATCTTAACAACACTCACAACTTATTCAAAAAAGTAAAAGAAAACAAAATAGAATAAAAGATTTGCCAAAAAATACTAACTCATAGGAAGAAAAGTCACAACTTTAAACACACAAGTAAAGCCATACCAACAAATAATTGATCAATAAGTGTTTTCACCCCTAAACTCAAAATTGGCAATATACTTAAAATTTAAATGTTCAATATAAAAGAACACATACCAAGAGGCGAGACATTCTCACCTCCTATTAAGGTTGGCCAATGTGGTGCTCTAAGCAAGATGGCTCTAACTTGGGTGGTATGGGACTCCTTTCTATAAATTTCACCCTTAGGCTTATTCATATACACATTGATGAAGCTCGTCAAATAGCGGCTTCTGCCATAGTATGTGTCATACAACACAACAAATAGGTCTTATTTTTGAATGCCCTCAAGCTTGGCAGTATATGGAAATAATTTGCACGTACACTCAACTTGATTTGGCCCTGGTAAATGAATGATGCTAGTATTGGTGGAGGTAGTGTTGGTTACATAGGATCGTCATAAATATGATCTTTGATGAATGGTGGCGGCATGATGATTTGAATCTTAAAGGGTGAAGATTCACAAGTATTGTCTTGTGATTCTTCCTCTTTGGTCCTCTCTTGATTCTCCTCCTCACTTGAATCCTCATCATCAAACAAACCTAAGATCCTCCCACTTGTGCTTGGCTCCTCACAGTGGTTTTCATCAATGTTTGTAACTTGTGTATGTATCATAGACACCGTTCTTCTCATGGCTTCAAAGGCGTCACAGAGAGACTAAAATTGTGAATTACGAATGGTCTCCATTCTCTCCCACTTCTCATGGCAAAGTCTTGTCTTCTTCGAAATATCAGAATTATTTCCCAAACCGAGATAGCTTGGTAGAGAATTCCAATTCTGATAGTCAACGCCGACCATGTCTTCTAATAAGCAATAGGCTTTACCAATTGATAGTTGGTAGGTAAAGGCAGTACCATTTCCTCTTTCCTCTTATATTCTTTTTTTGACTGAAAGTTGTTAAGGAAGTTTGTATTTGATACTTCCAGAAGAAGCCATGATTCGGACATATCTTGAGCAACTCCTTATATCTCCACCATGTACAGTAAAATAGCTTCGAGTCTCATTGAGCAAACCATAAGAGGGCTTGTTGATCTATTATCTCAAAGCACCTTGAAAAATAAACATTAAAAATAAAAATTAAAAAATGATAACAAATAAATGCCCATGTTAAAATTAAGTAACATACTCCCAATATCAACAACAATATAAAATGTCAATTCTCTAAATAATAGTGCCAAAACTTGTTATACTAAATGCATATATGTAAAATAACCACAAGTACACAGGTTATAATCAAGTAATAAAGTGATAAGTATAGAGTTGTCGATCCTATGAGAAATTGGTGTTAAATTATCGTTAATTACCAGAATTATCTTGACCTAACATTATCTAGGAAACCAAATTAATTAAGCTTTTAATTTAAATTAATACAAATAAAAATTTAAATTTTCTAGAGCTGAGAAAGAGGATGAGAAAAACTTTTTTCTAGACGTGAAACTTCAAGATTCAATTCGTTATACAACTCTCTCAAGCTTTCTCTTTAAATTTTTAGGTCCAAGGTCTTCCCTCTCTATGATTTTTGAGCTCTCAAGTTTTGTTTTATCTCCTACTCCTTACACATGAAATGGAGGCTTAAAAATATATTTAAGATGCTTCAAGTTGACCTAGGCCAAGTGGAATGTCAATCATTCATTCAGATAGCATCAAGAGTCCAGATTAGCTCTAAAAACTCACAAAAAATGCACTTTAAGATGTTAGGTAGCACTATGGTACTCTCTGGCAAGTGTTGCAGTGCTCTAGCCTTTGGAAGTCTGATTTCTAAGCAATACCGCATTATTACTATGCAAACGCCATGGCACTCTCGGTTTTAGAACTCAGTAAGACAGCTTTTCTTCACGGGGGAGAGGGGAGGGCGTTTCTTTGTTTTGCCTGATATTTATTGCGTTACATTCGTATCAGACTCAATTTTCATCTAAATGGGTTGAAATATCCATATTTGTTACCAATTTATTTTGATTCTCGTTTATTCATAAGAATTAAAATAACAAAGTAAAAGCATATTAAACTAACAAAAATGCTTGACAATTTATAATTATTTGATCTGAATGATACTTGATTTGTGAGTGAATTAATCACTCATCTTCTATCTATCGAGATGACTACCTCAGTTAGATAAACACCTGAAAGTTGGAGAAGTAGAGAGGATGAGCATTCACATGCTCAGTAGAAATTCAATTATTTTTTAGATGGATGTAATTTTACTAAATTTGTTTGGTTAATATATTTTCTGAAATCTATTTATAAACTAGGTATATAAAATAATTAGTATCAAGAATAAAATCAAAACCAGATTTATATAATTGTACACATCATAAATCAAGTATATGAGTGAGCACTCATCCTCCCATCACGGCTCTATAATACCTCTGTAACAGAGGTAACTAGCATTCTGACATTACTAGTAGGTGTATCAGCCAAAAATCTGAGTAGGAGCCTAGGTTTTTCACCTAGTATTATAGCAACTTACCAGTAATCTAAACTACCATGATATAATAATGGAACCCAAGTGTGTGATCCTATGGTATGTACAACATATATATAATAGTTCACAATAACTATTCATCCAAGAATCAAATCATGCTTTAAAATATAACTTAGTATTATCATGGGATTTACTATAATATGGGCAGCACATCGCTATTTTACCGCATACTCACAATATCAAAATGTGTAAAAATTCACGTCTAATCCCAATATAATATAACAATTTTGAATTATTAATCAAACCATTGAAAAATCAAGATTTTTTATAAATAAATTTTAATGCAATTAGAATTCAAATCAGATGTAAAATCAGGCAATTGACACCACCTTGATATGGTAGTAATATCAGGTTAATGATGATCAAAGAAACTTTCATTGGACACTTAGGTATTCGAATTGTCGTTTCGGAATCTTGGTAAGCTCACTTGAAAAAATGACTTTTCCTCCAGAACCTTAAACGAAGAAATGAAGGTCACCACTGAATTTAGAGTACCTAAAAATGCTATGTTAGATATATACTTTGTCAAAAGTGGGTCCTAGTGTGGGACTACCCTGTGGCACGTAAAATGGTACAATTTATGAGCCACGAAATTTTAATTTTTGTGCCACTCGAAACATATATATATTTTTTATTAAAATTCATCTCTTGACCTTATTGAGTCCAAATTCGAAATTATAGAGTTCTGAGACCCTTCGACTTCAGCTTCTTCTTCAGTATGAAATTGATTTAAAGAATCAATATACATTCACCCATGTTGTTGCACCGACCAGCCTTTTCCTCTTTTCTTTTCTTTTATTGTTTCATCCATAAGTGCTCTATTAGTGCTGCTATGCACTAAGCAAGCTTTTGCCTTTTCTTTTCTTTCTTTATTATTCAATCATCTACCTACTACATAAATTCAAACACCTAGTAGCATGTATTGAATTAAGCATTCTTTTTACTTTTATTATTACTCTACATAGGCACACACTTGCACATGAATGTCTTTTTTCTTTATTAATACTCCTCATATGCACATATTACATAAATAATATTCTTTGTTAATGCTTCTCAGATGCAATATGAAGGAGAATGTTGATCTCATTCAAATGAGTCTTGTCTATTCCATAGAGCTTGGGCTATAAAAATAACTATTTGTTAATTATTTTTACAAAAGTATCACTTTTAGAAATAGGAATTCCAAAAATGATGTATTGTCTAATATCCTTATAAAAAACAAATTTTAGCTTAATATTTTCACAAATACACTATTGTAATCATTATCAAAATGACACTTTTGCATCCTAATCAAGTAGGCCCTAACCCACCTAATTGTTCGGCATTCTTCTCCCTTCTTGTATAATTGCATAGAATACTATTTGAGCCTAATAGTCTCATGTAGCCCAAGATGTTGGTGTAGGTTGGGGACCTAAATAGACCTATTTAATTCAAGCTCTAATAAACAAAGGTTTATTTACAATTAACTCTTCATACAAGTGTGCTCGTACTATTAGTTATGAATTTATTCTACTAAAGGTCAAAGGTGCACTCTTGAATTAAATAAATATAACACGATACTTTATAATTAAAATTACGTCTATTAGATAATTAACATATGTATGTCTATCTCGACATGAATACTGATAATTGTAGCTAAATAAAATTATTATGTTATACCTGTAATTATATTTTTCAATTCCTTTATACAAGACTATATATAATAGATTACCAAAATTACAGAAAGTCTTCAATTAATAAAATATCAAATTTTTTTAATTACTTAACTAAGATTTAAATTATCCAAGCTCCTATAGCTTCTTAAGACAGTATTCACTTCTCTATATAATAAAGTTATAGATTCTATATCTATAAATATATATTCACAATACTTATAATAATACATTATCAAAATGTCAGGGTCTAGATCATTAATTTTTTGATCTATACTTTTTTAACATCTCAAATAATACAATTTATAAATATGGATTTATCACTAATCTGAGAATTAAGAAAGACGTGCATTAATTATCAAGTTTATAAGAATATGTTCTTGTTGACGACACTTATTACAATAACATATTTCACAATGTCCTTGTTCAATGTATATACACTAAGGCTTTTTGCACGTAGTCATACAAATATAGATTAAGATACATTATAAATGCACAAAGTCTTATAACACGATCCAATAGAAGTGTCCACTTTCTCTTATTAGTTGTGAACAAACTTATTTGATTTAATTAGAGAAAATTATCTTAACTTTAATAAATAATTTTATTAAAACATTTCTCTAATAAGTCATAGAATCTTTTAGTATTTACTATTATACCAATAATCAAAATATTATCACAAATATTATGCATGAATATTCCTTTATTAAATATCCATAAGTAATAAATACTTTTTGGACATAGTCCTAAAACAAAGCCGCTGCCAAGTGTTCAAGAAGCATTTTGTGAAGTCAAATAGGAGGAAATTCATAAAAAAATTGATACTAGGAGGACACAAATCACTACTGGAAAATCAGAATGCATAGTCGAATGGGGATGCATTAGCTTTGGCCACCTAAGGATAACAATTTGGCAACAATGATCAACAAATGAAAGGGCATCCTTGATGTAATCATTGTAAGAAACTCCACCTAAGGATAACAATTTGGTAAAAATGATCAACAAATGAAAGGGCATCCTTGGTGTAATCATTGTAAGAAACCCGGGCATACTAAGGATACATGCTAGAAAATCCATGGAAAGATGGACACCATGGAAACCAAATGATGGAAGAGCCTTTCAAGCCCAACAAAACAAGCAGGGTCCAGATTTTTCAATGCAACACCAGCAACCTAACTCCGCCATTTCACTTAATAAGGAGTGGTTTGAGCAATTATATCGTCTCCTCACTCCTTCTCCAGCTCCATCTCAACCAAATCTCAATATAGGATTGTGTTCTGTAACACATAATGGTAACCACTTGGCCTTAGTCTCTTCAGTCTCATCTAAGGAACCATTGATCATTGATTCAATATCTCGAATCATATGACAGATATTTCTAATTATTTTCTTTCCTATAATCTATGGTCTAATTCAAAAATTAAAAAAAAATTAAAATTGCTGATGGATCATTATCTTCTGTTGCTGGTTAGGTTCAATTAGAATTTCAAAAAATATTATCCTTCATTCTGCTCTTCATATTCTTACCTTAAAATATAAGCTTTTGTCTATTAGCAAACTCATTTGTGATAGTAATTGTATTGCTAACTTTTATTCCTCCAAATATTTTTTCAAGGACCAATCATTAGAGAGGACAATTGGCAGTGCTAGACTTCATGAGGAGCTATATTTCGTTAAGAACACAAAATCTGAGAGTAAACAAGCTTTTATATCAAGAGTTTCATCTATTCCTACTCCTAGGAATAAGGAAATAATGTTATGGCATCACAGACTTGGGCACCCAAGTTTTTCATATTTGAAGTTTTTATTGCAATAATTGTTCAAAAATAAGGACTATGTTTCTCTTTTTTGTAACATTTGTCAATTTGCAAAGCATACACGAGTTCCATTTTCTCCAAAATCATACACACTTTCTATGCTTTTTACTTTGATTTATAGTGATGTATGGGGTCTATATAAAATTACAACTCTAGAAGGAAAAAGGTAATTTGTCATATTTATAAATGATCATACATGAATCATCTGGGTTTACTTGCTTAAAGAAAAATTTGAGACATACCAAGTATTTCAGAATTTTCACAATACGATTTAGACCTAATTTCAAACAAAATTTCCATTTTGAGAATTGACAATGGTAGAGAATATTTTCATTTATCAAAGCTTTTGTGTTGACACGCCGCAACAAAATAAGTTCTCAAAAAGTAAAAACAGACATTTGCTGGAAGTAGCTTATGCAGTGATGTTTATAATGAATGTTCCTAAGTATCTATAGGGTGATACTATCCTAACTACTACTTTTTTTAATTAATCACCTACCTAGTTGGGTTCTAAAATTTCAATCTCCCTTATCCATTGTGACAAAATAATTTCCATATCTCTATACACTTACCAATAACCCTTCTTTTAGAACCTTGGTTATACTGCATTTGTAAATATCCACTCTCAACATAGAACAAAACTTGATCCTCTGGCCATAAAACCATTCTTCTTGGCTATTCCCCAATACAGAAAGGATATCGATGCTTCTGTCCTCAAAAAAGGAAATCATATGTTACTCAGGATGTCACTTTTTTTGAGAAAATTTCATATTATTCCCACACTCCGCTTTAAGGGAGAATAATCATGACAAAGAAGCTTAATCGAGAAATCACAACCACTACAGGTTGAGCTACCACCATTGTAGCTTATTTCAAAGTCTATACCGCCGCTACCACCTGAGAAACCTGGGACACCAATGGTAGCAGTATCTGACCCACCAGTTGACACCAAGCTAGTATCTAACCTACCAGTTGACACCAAGTCGCAGCCTTTAGTTATGGTACCTATTTTGAAAACATGAGCAGATGCAATCAAACCTAGTCAACAAGAGCTTCGTGTTTACTCTCAAAGAAAGGGTTCTCAAGAAATTAAGCATCTCATGGATCCTAAGCATTGTCCAGAATCTGAACCGATGTTAGACTCATTATCTTCAAATAATCCTAATATCATTCTTAATAGACTCGATGAACCTATTTCTCTTAAGAAAAGTGTTAGATCATGTACTCAACATCTTATTTCTAAGTTTGTGTCATATGAGGGATTATCTCCCATATTTTGTGCCTTTACTACAAATCTTTCTAATTTTGGTGTGCCAAGGACGATAAAGGAAGCTTTGGCTATACCAGAATGGAAAGTTATTGTTCTTGATGAAATGCAAGGTCTTAAAAGAATAGTACGTGGCATTTGATAGAGTTACCACAAGGCAAGAAAGTAGTCAGATACAAGTGGGTTTTTGCAGTCAAAGTTAAATTTAATGGAACGATTGAGAGGTATAAAGCCTCTCTAGTTGCAAAAAACTTCACTTAAACTTATAGGATAGACTACACGGAAATTTTTGATCCAATAGCAAAACTTAATACAATCTGAGTTTTATTATCTCTAGTAGTTAACTTAGACTAGTCGTTGTTCTAGCTTAATGTGAAGAATGCTTTTTTAAATAGAGAATTGGAGGAGGAAGTGTACATAAGTCTCCCACTAGGTTTTGAAGATGAGAAAGGAAAGATAGTCTGCAATTACCACAAGTCTTGTTTTTTAGGTTCT
This sequence comes from Parasponia andersonii, assembly GCA_002914805.1. NCBI lineage: Eukaryota > Viridiplantae > Streptophyta > Magnoliopsida > Rosales > Cannabaceae > Trema > Trema andersonii. Next base: position 95,442 of record JXTB01000220.1, on the reverse strand, counting down.
CTAAAGCAATCAGAGGGCATGAATATATATAAGGACATACTTTCTTTGTCCAGTACTCTTTTGATAAAAAGATTATAGTTCTAATTATGTACATGGATGACATTATACTCACAGAATATGATGTTAAAGAAATGGAAAAAATCAAAAAACTTATGGTAATGGACTTTGAAATAAAAGACCTAGGGACTGTGAGATATTTTCTAGGAATGGAAGTAGTTATGAGTAAAAAGAGAATCTCCATATCATAAAGAAATTATATGCTAGACCTACTCAATGAAACAGACATGCTAGGATACAAGCAAATGGATACCCTAGTTGAACTAGGTAGCAGAGGAAAATTAGTTGAAGGAGAGCCATTTGATATAGGAAGATATGAAAGACTTGTGGAGAAATTAATTTACCTTTATCACACTCGATCTGATATAGCATTTGATGTTAGTGTGGTCAGTCAATATATTCATTCACTACTACAATGACACTTTGATCTAGTTTATCAAATATTAAAGTATCTCAAGAAAAATCTCGGAAGGGGTTTATTCTTCAAAAATAATGAGGACAAAAAGGTTGAGGTATTTATAGATGCAGACTGGGTAGGTTTTGTTAATAATAGGAAGTCAACATTTGGATATTATACATGCATTTAGGATAATCATGTGACTTGGCATAACAAAAAACAGTCGATTGTGGCAAGAAGTAGTGTAGAAGCTAAGTACAAGGCTATGGCACATGATATTTGTGAAGCTATTTGGATAAAGTATTTACTAGGGAAATTAAAGATTGAGTGTCATTTGCCTATATAGCTCTATTGCAAAAACAAAGCCACAATCAACATAGTACACAACCCAGTCTACCATGATAAGACCATACATATGGAGACTGATAGATACTTCATCACAGAAAAACTAGAGAATGGAATAATCAATATAGAGTATATTCCTACAAATCAACAAGTTGCTGATATTCTCATCAAGGGACTTCCTAGACCAACATTCGAGTTTTTAATGAGCAAGCTCGAATTATTGACATCTAAATCCAAGCTTGAGGAGAAATGTAGATGGATCAAATGAGTTTTTTGAATAAGTCAAATTATTCAAATTAACTCTTTTTTTATTTTATTTTTTATTTTCTTAGGTTTAAAATTTTCTTTTTCTAGTTTATTTCAAATAAAGACTGATTTGTTTTCTACCATGATCTTAGTCTAGTTATTGTGGTGTTGACTTGTTTATTTGGTTAAATCTATTTAAAACTATTACCCTCACAATAAAAACAATGCAAATCATGTTTTCTTGGGTATTCTTTCAAAATTAAATTAAAAAAAAAAAAGACATACAACTTCAGAGCTTTATAGTAGTTCCCTCGTCTGATGAAGTCCTTCTGGCTGAATTTACTAGCACAGGACTTGATGTACTCTTCTAAAAACCAAGAGGGTAATGGATCTGTAACTTTGAAACTTCTCAATCCTCCTATTGGAATGCGAAGAGGAGTTGAGTCAACAGATGTATGAAATATCTTAAGTACTTTTGCATTGTCAACAGAAGCCAATTCTTTTGCAATATCTTACCCCTGATCATATAAAAATAAATATTATATATCTATAACTGAAAATAATGAGAGTTGTTAGAGGAATTAAAAAAAAAAAGTTTTAGTGCCAACTCTACTAGTAATAACTTTGATAAGTACTTGATTATAAGATTTGGCAATTAATTTAAATATGATTATCTAATGGTGAAGAATGATCCTTTGACCTGATTTATTTTATTTGCTTTCATTATTTTATTTATTTCTAGTTTCATTTATTATTATAAAACCCATAAAAATGATAGGATTGATAGCTTAGAAATTAGATTAATTCCTTATGGGATCGACTATTCTTGGTACCATACTAGGTAATTCTAGGTTATCCTAGGACATGCTATATTAGTGAATAGGAGGTATATAAATTTTAATTTAATTACATTGAGAACCGTTGTCAACTATTCTTTTGTACTTATTTTAGCTGCAAGATGGACCATTAAGAAAAATGACAATATTCAACCAAATTTAAATATGATATTTGACATTGTTCAGATATATAATTGAACATAGGGGCAGCATATCAAAATGAGGTTCAACCCAATTAAATACGTTTAAATAACATGTTTATATTAGATTAACCTGCTAAACTCGAAATTGATACATTTAATATGATTAAATTTTTTGATACTATATTGTATTATATTGTGTGCATTAAGACTTAAGACTTCCCCATAATATTTTATATGTACTGAAACTTGGAAGTTTTATTTTGGTTTTAAACTCTAGATTGTATATTATATTTATTTGAGTGATGATTGGTTATATTCGAATGTTAAATAAATTAATAGATTATATCAAGTTATATTGGAAATGTAAAATAAGTAAATATGTTAAATTTAATAAGTTAATAGGTTATATTTGATCGAACCAAATAAGACATATTTAGTAATAACAGGATAGATTGAGTTCAATTAATGGGCTAAATGTTAGTTAAATTAACAGTTTAGCAGGTAGTATTAGGTTAGACACGACATAAATACGACATATTTAAATAACGTATTAAATATGTCATTTACAAATTAATCTGTTTATTTAGTATGTCGTGTATGGGTTTACGAATAATGACACAAATAATAAATATGTCATGTTTGGGTTTGCTGGTTGTTTGTTATACACACGTCTCAATACGACATGATAGTACAAATTTCCACCTCTAATTGAACTAATATTTAAGTTAAACATTATTTGACCCAAGTTGAACTTCTTCAATTAGGTCGAACATAGTAATATTTTCAAAAGATTTAATTCCTCTAGCATCATTATTGTTCCAAACAATTTCAAGTTATGACTACCAAATGCTTTAGTGGTTTGAAAACCATAAAGTGGGTTTTAAAATATGAACTAAATTGACCAGTTTTTATGAATTGTGAAAACTAACAAACCATTTGATTGATTCTGTCGAAAATTCCAAAAGCGTTTTCAAAATTGCGAATATACTAGATTCCATGTTACAGTTGGAAATTGAAAAATGAAAAGATTCCATAGCCATACTCTTTTGAGAGTTACAAAACTCCTTCAAAAGTTTTGAAGAACTAGGTGTCACGAGGATAATCAAACTCCTAAAGTAGAATTTAACAACAAATAATAATTAATTAAATGCAAAGGAAAAAAAAAAAGACTAAAAAGGTTTTAAATGGATTCAACATATTTCGGCATGATAACGTCCATGAGTACCAGCCTTATAATTGAAATTGAAGATATGATTATACTGCATACAATCAAGAATACTAGGCAAGAGCATAAGATGTTGCATTTGCGTGGCCTGATACAATTACTCATGCATAGAGCAAGCACTGTGAGCCACGTATATGTATTGCTTAACATTATACACTAGTAAAATAACATTATACACTAAAAAAATACGAGATTCGAAATAAAATTTAAAACGAATGTCTTATCTCTTTATGTACGTATAATGTTTGGCACGTGCATATGCCCATTATTATTATTATTATTATTATTTTGGTTATACTGAAAGTCACGACAGAAGACTTAAATGTACAACTACTTAGTATTGTGGCACGAGCAGTACTATCAAGTACAATAGGACAGTACAATATGACTATTGTCTTATTTAGTTGAAATTAATTGCCATAATCTGAAGTCCATTTTGTTTATGCTTAGGATTCAAGTACAATATGAATTATATATTCAGTTTTACAATATTTAAACAAAACACTGCTCATACATTACTCTGCTAAATGAAACTCAAAACTTCTTGATAAATTCATATATATATAGTTGCTAATCTCCTCGGGCTTTGCTTGGTTTATAAAGTGTCCTACCCCTTCCATTATGACCACTTCTTGCAGAGAGGGGACATCTTTCTGGAATTTACCACTTTCTATATAGTCCTTGAAGCCTAAGAAATAATAGGCACTGTCTTGATCCCCGGTTATGAAACTTTGGTCGGAATTTTGATTTGTGATCCTGTCTATGGTGCTGCGAGTCCTGTGTTATGCAAAACCAGAAAGAAAACCTAGTTTTTTTTTTTTTTTTTTTGCATTTATCTGACTTTAATTGGAGTCTTTTTTTTATTTTTTTTTTAAATAGAGCTTAACTAATTACCACAACTTACTACAAATTTAAAAGAAAATAACATACACACTCTACCAAGATTTGAACTCCTGATCCCTTCAAACTCACATACACATCCCTCAAGCCTTGGACCAACTGAATTAGCCCCAGTTGGCTAACTCTATTTGGAGCCTTAGTTTCATGATTCATCAAGAAAAAATCATCTTAGTATAAGAAGAGTAAGAATTGTCACCCAAAAAATGAGAAATGTTTTTCAAAAAAAAAAAGTTTTACGGAATTGTAAGAAAATACCTTTTTCTTTCTTTTCCCTCGCCTTTTACTTTAAAATAACTATATATTTTTATGCTATTTTCGAATGGAAGGAGACAAGATAAGAAAGAATGAGAGATATATTACATACATAGGTCTAGGGAAGAAAAAAGAGATGAACGAAAGTATATTTGATCTCTCATATTGTGTTTAGTACGTAAAAGGGGGAGAGAAGACCAAACTGTGATGCCCAAGATTCTCACATAAATAATAAGCCAATAATAAACATATTCATATTGCATAATAGACGTATCAAGCAACTAGTATCACTTTCATGGTAAATTACTCATTCTGATTGTTAAATGATCTGTATTATTGTACTAATATTTGTGGAAGGGCTCCCAT
>JXTB01000220.1:61171-84879 GCA_002914805.1 Parasponia andersonii | reverse complement strand
ACTACGTATAATTATGAGTGGAATTTCCCATTTTATCCCATAAAGTTTAAAATGTTTTAATTTTCCCCAATTTTATCAGTTCTAAGTCGAGTGGCGTCTCCCGATCTCACTAAATATTTTTACGAATATCCTTACGTACGCATGTGGGCTCGGGGGAGGTCACACAAACTCTTTTATCTTCTTTTGTAGCTAGGAGGGAGAAGGGAGGAAGAAAAAAGTTTTTATTTGTACAATTATCATTTTATCCTTAATTCTTATATTTATGATATAAGTCATGGGTATGTAATTGTGTAAATGTCAATCAAAGTCTATTTGTGTGGATATTAATTTTCTCCAAAAATCTCTCCAAATTAGATGCTTAAAAATTAGAACAAATTAAAGTTTTGAAATCTGTGCATGGTCTAATATCTTTCCTCCTAAAAATTTTACGGCCAAATAATCATCTGAATCTAAATCCATTCCGATAATCCTCTCTTCTCTCTATTTCCTTCCTATCAACCAACTATAAAAAAATAATAATAAATAAATTGCTTACTCATTAAATTAAAAAGGTAGAAAACAAAGATACAAGGTAGCAGCTCGATAATAATTCATTCCTCCAGTGAAGCCCTTTTCTGAACTTATGGGCACAATAGTTGATATAATCTTCCGAAAGCCAAGAGGGTAATGGATCTACAATGTTGAAACCTCTCAATCCTCCTTTAGGAATGCGAAGAGGAGTTGTATCAAAAGACTTATGAAATATCTTAATTATTGTTGCAGTGTCGACAGAAGCTAATTCTTTTTCAATCTCTCTTTGTTCCTAATAGAAAAAATAAGCATTATAACTCTAAAATAGGAAATCAGATAATGAGAGCATGCAGCCGACGAAGATTAAGGAATTAATTACAATATCTAGATCATTTGCTAGGTTTTATGATCCATTTTTCAACCAATTTCAAGTAAATATCCACTCTTCAAATGATGAGTAGATTTACCTATATATATATATATAAATATTCGGTCATTAAGTTATAAAAAAATAAAGACGATTATTTATTAAAACGAAATGTAAATAAGGAGGCAACTTAAATATTATATGGTTTAAATCATAGATATATACAATTTTTTTGCACCAGTATTTTCTTACCCCAAAAAAAGATATTTTATAAAAATACATTTACCGACGGTTTGTGTTATCCGTCGATGAAAGTGTCTTCCTTTAAAGTTAAAACACAGTCGTTTTTATATATTTTTTTTTTAAATATTCACCGACGGAAAATATTCAACCATCGGTAAATCTACAAGAAAGCAGACTTTCACCGACGGGCTATGTAAAATCCGTCGGTAAATTTTTACAACAAAATCCTATTCCCCTCTTTCCCATAGTCTCATTTCAGCCACAGTCCCTGTTTTTCCCTTTCTTTCGTCGCTCGCAACCCCTCCCTCTCTCTCACTTTCGCCGCCCCTTTCTCTCTCTTCCGCCACTCTTCCCTCACTGTTACTCCTTCCTTATCGCCCTTCTCTCTTCCGTCGCCCTCTCTCTTTTGCTCTTGGTTCCTCTTTCCTTTGCTTGGTCTCAGTTTGTTTTGCTTGATCTTTTAGGCTCGTGGTCTCCTTTTCTCTGAATCTTGTGGTTTGAAAGGTAAGTGCTTGAAACTGATTTTATGTTTTTTTTTTAATTTTAATTTTTGAAATTTTGTTTATATGGACATTTTGGGTTTGATGGATTTGTTATTATATGCATTGATCAAGACTCTATTCAAGTGTTAGGAATGAGGGGGTTTGCGAAATTTTCTTCTTTGATAAAATGGGTTTTTTTTTTTTTAAAAAAAAAAAATCTTCTGAATATTGAATTTGAGACTTAGAACCTTGAGATGTTAAGATGTGGGAATCATTTTAAGTGACACATTTATATGTTTTCTGTAATTGCATATTGATCTTCTTCGAGTTTGAGTTGTCAGGTCATTGATCTGAATTAGAAATATTGGCCCGTTTGGTATCAGATTCGGATCCACCTTTTTTAAACTCAAAAACTCTGAAAACTTTGAGTTGTCAGGTCCAATAAATACTTGTTTGTTTGGTAGGCTTGTATCACAAAACTGTTTTTGTGCTTCTGAAACTAGTTCTGAGTGCGATTTCTATTTCTTATTTCGATTTCCTATTCTGTATGTTTATATCCTTTTTTATGGCATATGTTTCCTATTGACGTATTTATTATTTGGCTAACATTCTCTCAAGTCTCATATATAAGCATGATTTTGGTTGATATTGGTAGATCTGATATAGTTTTCTTAGACAGTGTTTAGGAACCGGTATTCTAAGTTTGGCAGAAGATTTTTTTAGTTTTGGTACCTTTGTTTCCCGTATTTCTATTAGGAGTTCAGAAAATTAGACATTTATTTTGATATCAATAGATATAAAATAATCTATATAAAAAAGATTTGGGAGATGATGTTTCAGTTTCCGTATACATGTTTCTCATTTTCGTTTACCCATTTTAGCTTATCTTAAGGTTTCGAAAATTTTGAAATTTTAGGTTCGATTCATATTTGTTTTGGATGTAGTACATTTGTTTCTGATATTAGTAGATATGAAATAGTTGATCTCAGAAGTATTTGGAAACTTGTAATGAAGTTTGGTAGATGATTTTCTATTTGTATTATGTCCATTTATGACATTCGTTTACTTGTTTTTACTAATGGCAAAAGTTTGGAAAATTAAGATTTTAGGCTTGATTCATATTCTTTTGGATGTGGTACATTTGTTTTTAATATTGGTAAACTTGATACAGTTTATGTCAAATAGTGTTTAGAAGCTGGTATGTTAAGTTTGGTGCACAATATTATGGATGTGATTTGTCGGTGTTCGTTATGCTAACAATTTTAGTTTTATATCTAATTTGTATTATAATGTAGGTGATTTTGTCGTGGAAATGTGCACACACTTGGTATTAAGTGCCGAGTGTGCACACCTCTTAGTACTCGGTGTCGTGTGTGCAGCTTGTTAAACATAATTTTTGAAACATGTGTTCGTCATTTTAGTACACCAAAATGCAAAATAAAATATTGAATACCAAAAAAAGAGGGGGGAACTTGTACAATCTTTTCGAGGATCCTTAGTGGTTAGGATCCCCTAAAAGTGGTACAAGTTCTCCCTTTTTTTTTGACACTTCAAATTTTATCCCTTAAAAATTTTAGATTTCATAATATATATATAATAATTTTTAATATTAGATTAAAATTATAGTAAATAAAAAATTTTGTATTTAATAAAAAATAATCATATGACACCTAAAATGATAAAACACCCCTATAAGATATAAAACATGCTAAATTTCCCAAAATATTATTATATCAGCAAGGAAAGAAATTTTTTTCAAGCTTTTTCGTAATAGGCAATCTCTAATGTAGGGCTATATGTCAAAGACACCATTCGTCCTTTTCATGGCATATGTTTCAATCTCTTAGGCTTACTCAACTTGTATAATATAGCTAACATACTTAATTGTCAAATTGTTGTGTTGTCCTCTTCTCTTTACCGTCTGGATTACGCCTATCATATCTATTAACTAGTATATTATTTTCAAATCTATTACCTAATATGGTAACGAAAATGAAAAAGTATGTAATGAAATTAATTAAAGAATTAAGCCATAATGCATTGTCTTTCAATTTTTTAAAGTAAGAAACAAAAAATCTTTGTGAAAGAGAGAGGGAGACAAGTAATTTTATTAGGTTGGTTTCTAGTTCTCACATACACTCATCCATAAATATGTTGTATTAATTTAATGATAAATTATAATGAGAGTGCAAGAGGTTTATCTATTGATTTCTATATCTGGCACTTTGGATTTTTATTTATTATTGACCAGTATGCCAATAAAAAATGGTAATATGTCAACTCATGGTGATTATAAGTTAGCAATATCAATATTGTAATTATACATTACCAATTGTCGTCAACGAATATTAATGAACTAATTTTAAGAAGTTAAACAATTATACATTGTATGTACGTACATCTAAATGATGATCAAGATATACACGTGGTACATTGAACCAAGAGAAGAGTATAAATAATTAGTAACCAAGATCAAAACTTTTCACTAATCTAATGGTCCTAGCATGTAGATTATCTCCACTACAAATTAGAGGGATGTGAATGTAATCCCAATTGATGGTATGCAATCTCAAAATCTGTGTGATCTATATAATGAACTCAGCCTTCTTTTTTCTGAGTTATCTAGTTTTGTGATGTCCTTTTTCTTGGATCGGCGGTAAAGTTGATTGAAATGGACTACATCCAAGTAAGAACAACCCATGTATACAAAGCGTGGATTGCACATCAAATATAACATCCACTACCTTATATTAATTAAGATCATCACTATCATATATACATTGAACCCAATATATATATATATATATATATATATATATATATATATATAAATACAATCAATTACTACACTTCACCTTCTCTATAAAGTAATCTGTATTGTTGTATTTTGGATATTATACTTACTTTTATATTTGTTTGGTAGATTTTTTTTCTATTTTTTATAGTTATCTATATATTTTAGTTTTATATCTAATTTGTATTATAATGTAGGTGATTTTATTATTAAAATGTGCACACACTTGGCTACAAGTGTTGTGTGTACACATATATGCACACACTTGGTATTAAGTGTCGAGTGTGCACACTTAGTGTGCACACCTCTTGGTACTCAGTGCCGTGTGTGCAGCTTGTTAAACATAATTTTTGGAACATGTGTTCGTCACTTTAGTGCACCAAAATATGTAATAAAATATTGAACACCAAAAAAAGAGAGGGAACTTGTATTGTCTTTTGGAGGATCCTTAGTGGTTACGATCCCTTAAATGCAGTACAAGTTCTCCCCCTTGTTTTTTGGTACTTAAAATTTTATCCCTTAAAAATTTTAGATATTATAATATACATAATAATTTTTAATGTTAGATTAAAATCATAGTAAAAAAAAATTGTGTATTGAATAAAAAATAATCATATGATACCTAAAATGATAAAACACCTCTATAAGACATAAAACATGCTAAATTTTCTAGAATAACCCTAGAGTACATGAAATACCGCTATGACACTCCTAGAAGTCCCGAAATTACGAAAATACTCATAGAAGTGAATAATCGATCTACAGTTATTCTGTTGGCTGATGATTTCTTTTCAAATATGTACGCTTATCAACTATCTTTAATATATACATGATATATTTTATGCACGAAAGAAATTACCTTAGACCCATTCAGGAGTCGGTGAGAGATTATGTATCTCGATATCGACTTATGAATTATCCCGTTTAGACAATTTGGGATTACACATTGTGTTGTCTTTTGCTTATAAATATTGTTCTCTAGTGGTATCTCCTTGTGTTTTCCAAGTGTGTACATATATGTAGCACACTTAGGAGAACTGTGGGGAGTTGCTGCCGGAATTTCGGCGTGAACGGAACAATATTTGAGTGAATGATGAATCATATAACAAAGTAATCTTGAATAGGATAGGGCCTTACCTTTTAGTAGTGGAGTGATAAGGTGGATTAAGGACACATACACACAGCCACTTTATATTTCATTATATGCACTCTTTACCGATAATTGTTCTTTGTTATATGTGGACAATATAAGATGGACATCGACAAGAGTTGGGTGAGCATAAAGAATCGATTGTCAGCGCAGTTTAGAAGTGGTGCTAAGGCTTTTGCTGAGAGATCAAAAGCATTTGTTAATGACCAAGGTAAAGTGAGATTCCTTGTAGAAGATGTTTGAATGGGAAATTCCAAGACCCAGATACAGTGGAACAACATATAGTTGAGAAGGGCATCGAATAGTCCTATACTATATGGTCATATCACGGAGAATCATTTCCAGCAGTAACTGTGGAAAGTGAAGACGAAGGGGATGAGATACATGATCTCATGGCTGATATTGCTAGAGTAAGTGGACCAAGTCATGAAGTTGATCCAAACTTAGATGACATCCCGACATATGGTAATCAAGACTCAGACAAATTTAGTAAGTTATTTGAGGAGATGAAGAAAGAGTTGTATCCTAGGTGCACAAAGTTCTCATCACTTAAATTTTTAGTTAAGTAAGCATTTGAAAGTCCTCAACAAGTGGAGCAATAAATCATTTGATATGTTACTGAAATTCTTGCTTGAAGCATTTCCAGATGGGACTAATTTAACTGGATCGCATTATGAGGCTAAGGCAAAGTTGTGTGATATCGGTCTTGGATACGAATCAATTCATGTATGTAAGTACGATTGTGCTTTCATGCACTTCCACGGTGGCAGGTTATATGGAACAAGTATAACTGGCCACATGCTATAAGCAGTGCTCATATTCCCAAATGGCTTAAATCCATCTGTTGCCAACCCTAATCGGACATTTCATGGATCAGCTACAAATAAAGTGTAATGTCTCACGATCCCACATATGTACATAAGGATATTTGTATAAATATTCAGTGAGATCGGGAGACACTACTCGACTTAGAACTGATAAAATAAGGTAAAATTTAAAACTTTTAAGAAGAAATAACAAAATTCCACTCATAATGATACATACTCCAATATATACATATATACACCCTCGCTACGTGGGCTTCTCATAAAATATACATAATAAACACATACAAAATAATTACAAAATTCTCTATTAGAAAACCACAGCGTCAAAATGTTCATATACACAAGTCACGGTCAGAAAGTCGGCGCTCCTCCTCCAACTCACATATTATCTGTACCTTCTGCAATGTAAGAATATCAATGAGTATAAAACTCAGTAAGTAACGTATGCAGATGCAGAGTACACATGACAGAGAATAGATAATTATATGATTGGGATCCCTATATATATTACATTGCCTGACAAGACCGTGAATTACATATTGAGTCACTCAGAGAATATATAACATATCATGAGCTATATGGAGGTCTCGAACCCCAGAAAATCCCCTCTGTGTACAGCAGAGGTCCATCCCATACCGCCGTCAAAGTGTTCTCATAGGAATCATAATGTCCCTGAGAGGACCAAAGTGTTCCCGAAGGAACCATATCATATATTTGGGCACTGGCCCGCCACATCCTATTCATCAATACTTGTCAGACAATATAAATACACCATGTATTCATGTCTCATGAAAAGTTGAATGAAAATTACGTATGTACACATATCTACAGATTCTATATTCACAAATTCCAGAAATTCACAGAATAAAGAATTTTTTATATTACAGGTGTAACGTTACTTACCTCAATTTTGAGCTTTTAGGTAATTTTCTTTTCTTATGTGGAATGCTCTTTGCTCTTGGTACAATTACCGAGCTCCTATTATTATTCAAATAATATCTTTATGCATGTGGTATAATAAAAAAAATTTTAAACTTTACTTGAAAATAATTAGTTCCTGATATATTTCTTAGAAAATAGAGAACACCAAGAAATTAACTAGTTAATAAACTTTACTAACTCAAAATTTGCAGATTAATCTCATACAACATATGAAAATTATTTCAAGGGTTCATATGTATTACCAAGACACAAATTAATAGCAGAAAATGGTTAAAAAACTTTTGGCACCTAAAATCAAATTAATCATTCATTTTATAAACAAACATAAAAGACACTAATTCTTAGGAATAGTTTAATTCCCAAACATCCAAGCAATATCACATCTGTGTAAAGTTATAGAACTTTTCAACTTATTCCCACCAAGCACTTAAAACAAATAATCATTTATAAAACATACAAACCATCATCTTTTCATATTATAATTGATGGGATAAAGGTTCTCTAGTTTCTACGAATGAATCCTATTTAGAAAATAATACAATATCTGTACAGTACTTAATATTTTCTCCACCAAGATCCAAAAATAATTTCACATATACTTGATTAACGATATGTATATATCAACATATATGTATGTATATAAAAAGTAAACTAATTAAATACAATTACTAATACCAAATCTAGCAAAGCTCCAGTAATTTCATGATTTCAAAAAATAAAATAAAACTTAAAAATTACATTTGTGTGGTAAAAAGAGCTTCCTCGTAGACATATAACTTACTCCTACTAATTCATAAGCATACATATACAAATATACACTCATATAATTGGAAACCAAGGACTAATTACACACAATTCACGAAAAGAACAAAAAGTATTATTTGAAAGTAGATACAACCAAAAGTTTACCTTAGAAATGAGTTAAGATAATTTTCCTATTGCCTTTTTGCACCGATACACTTTGGTTTATAGTTTCTAATTGTAATACATACTATTGTAATAGACTTGAAGAGAAAGAAATGATAAAGAAAAGAGACTATCGGTGGGAAAAAAAAAAAACACATCGAACTACAACATATAAATAATATCATGCCCATGGACTTTGCCGACATACAAAGTCGGTTATTGTTTTTATTATTATTATTATTATTATTTTACCGTATATATACATATTTTTCAATTGTATTATAACGTATAATTAAAAAGAGTTCGTGCAAAAATAAATATGCGGATAAAAAATAAAATCTAGTTACTAACTAAAGGATTTTCAAATGTACAAAATCAATAATATCACTAAAAACAAAAACAAGCACTTAAACAACTTATCTAATGAGGTATTTTCTAATTGAAGTATAAATAACAAGCAAAATGAGATATAATTGCACTATACGTAGTATTATAAAAATAAATAATGTAATTGTAGCAAAATTAATGCCCATCAACTAGTACCAAAGAGCATTTCCAGAGCATTCACTTCAAATTATCTTAAAACGTAATAAAAATTAATTATCATAGTCATTTAAAATTAGAATTTAAAATAGTATGCAGACATGACACTAATATAAATGAAAATGCTATGTAATTCTGTTATTATTAGCTCTCTTTTAAAAAAAAAAAATTATGTGAGGAACTGAGTATCATTAGGAAATTTGAGATATCATATAAAGGATATTTTCAATCAAACTCCTTCTAGATAAGACCATCTGCAAGGTGTCTCAAAATAGGCCTTCCTGAATCATACCATCTCGTGTCCTTTACAATATGCCGAGAACTATACAACTGCTTCAATCAAGGGGTAATGGGAAAATACCTCATCACTTTTTTCGGTACTTTTTTCTCTACTTCCCAATGACTTTCACCACATACCGGACAACACTGATCCGAGAAAAAAATGGATTCAGCTAGACAAACAATTCACAAGTATATACACAGGTGCTTACTGGTACAAAGATGACCCATTTATACTTGCATCAGCAGAGCTAATTTATTACACCAATGATCATAAGAATGTGACATTGTGGAAACTTGTTCACAAGTATACGCCTCGAAACATATGAGACTTTCCAGATGTGGTAGATGTTTCCGATATTGCATCAATAAGCACCGATCTTCCTATTTTGCAAGAAGCGAATTCTTTGTCATTCTAATTGCGGGTTGAGCTTCCAGAAATGAAAAATGTTTGATTTCATCGAGAAGATGTTGAATCAGATGAAGTTGATAATATTGATGACCTTATCTGTCAAACTCGTGTTGTGACCCCTAATGACTTCTTAGTTGATGATGATGAGTTCAAAGACGATACTTTAGAGGAATACAGTGATGAAGAAGTTGAACTTGATGATGATAGTGATACAAGTTCTGAATAAGAGAATGGAATATCTGATAATGTAACATAATTTTATATTCTAGAGTATGTAGAGTTTTGAAAATTTTGTGTTTATTATTTTTTATATTGCTATGTAATATTTCTAAACTACGATAATGTTTTTTTTTTGTTGGATGTCTAGCCACAGAAGTACACCCCTAGCAACTAGTGCTGCCTCCAGTTCTAGCTCTGGAGATGATAGACATGATCCTAAGGGAAAGAGGATTAGGGAAGAGACGAGAGGTTGTTTGGTCGAAAAAGAACTTAGGAGGCTTAAGACTGACCAATTAAAGGTCGAGTTTTGTGAGAAGACAGGGAAGCCTATCTTGGATCATGGCAAGATATTCTTGAATATTCTTGCCAAGACAGTTAGAGACACGATCCCAGCTTCCACTTTGACGTGGAAGAATGTGAAAAAAAAAAGATATTAAGCTCATCTTGAACTGGATGGAGGTGAGTGAGTTTCCTAAAATATTTATTTTAAGCTAATTTAATAAAAGCCTTTATTAATAATTGTCCATTTTAATTTTACAGGTAAAGTTTGATTATCCTCAGTCCGATGCACTCTTCATGGACTCTATTGAGCAGTTCATGATGGCATATTTATAGGATTGGCGCAACATGATGCGGAATCATTTTACAAAATGGGGAGTAAGAGGGATATGGCTTTTATTAAGGCTAATCCATACAAGAATGTTCCCTTCGATCAATAGAATATTTTGTGTGATCGTTTCAGTTCTCAAGAGTTTGAGGTAATTAACATGCTTTTACAAAAAAAAATTAATTATTAAGAATAAATTATAATCAATAGTGAAATTAACAACTTGTGTATTTTTGCATAAACTCTCGACACAAAACTCGGAAAATTGGTCTAAACAATTATATTCGCCTGCACTGCTGAGTCTGTGGTAGGGCCAAAACAGGTCGATAAATTTCAGATCATACCCAAGGCTTTAGGGATTAGATCTAGGTGGCAGAAAGGGTTGGGAGCTCTCCCTTGACTGAAAAGTATAGGAGGACAGATGGCTGCCAGTACGGCGTTGAGACCATCGCCACCTTGAAGTAGCATCTAGCTGAGAAGGATGCGGAGCACCTACGGCGAATCGACAAGACTCACCGATAAATGGCCAAAAAGGAAGCAGAGAACCAATGTCGGCTCGAGAAGACTCAGCGACATCTCAACAAGCAAAATCGGATGCTTCAAACATTGATTGCAAAGCTCGGCATCGAGATGCCACCGCCCTTGCCTCTAAAATTGTAGACGTTTTTTATTTTATAACATGTTCTAATTTTACATACAATTTGTATATTTTCTTTATTTAATAAAATTTGTGTTAATATATCTTCTTCCAAATTTAAATATATTAGTTAACCAAATTAATTTTTAATTTTTAATTAATAAATAATTATAAAATCAATTAAATAAAATTTTTGTCGACGTAGAATTGCGTCGGTAAAAGATTATTTATATTCTACGAATATACATTCACCGACGGGTTTTGTCATCGGTAAAGGTATTTTTTTTAAAAGAGATATTTTCTAGATATTATCATCGACGTATTTTGTCGTCGGAAAATGTATTGTACATTTTTAAATTATGTCTTTAATAACTTTTACCGACGCATTTATTCGTCAGTGAAAGTCAAGTAGATTTCGAATATGATCATATTTTCGCCGATGGAAAATGTTCGCCGACGCAAACTGTGCGTTGGTAAAACTCATTAATATGTCGCGAAGGTTACTTTTACCGACGAAATTAAATTTCCGTCGGAAAGTGACATTTAGTTACGGTCTTACACCGACGATAGTCGCTGACGAGAAATTGCGTCAATAATTGTCAAATACCTTTCGCCGACAGTTTTATGCTATTTTTTCCGACGACAAAATGCATCGACGAAAGTCATGTTTCTTATAGTATAATAATAACATAAATTGAGTAGAATACCATATTGATTTGGGTAACTTGATAATAGTTTCTAAAAGGGTAATTTGCTAATAATTCATTTTTTGTGCATGAATAAATCTATTCGAATTTTTCGACATTTTGTGAAGGACATTTATAAAAATAAAATAAAATATAAAAAATAAATAAAATCAGACCTCGTTATTTACGAGAAGGTATTGAAAAATACAGATATATAATGTTGGATATGTCGTACGTACTTCATTGCATGGACATTTTCATAAAGAAAATCACAACATGGTACTTAACTGAATTCAAGCACAATAACTGCTAGGAAAGTTCAAACCAAGAAGGATGTAATTAATCAACCTGAAACCTGAAAATGTAAAAATCGTCCCCAACAAAATCTCTAAGCCCTTCGTCGAAGATTTTACCCTCCGGGTTCCTGCTAATGAAAGGAAAACTGAGGTTGACCAAAGCTTTGACGCTTTCAGGCCTAAATAAGCATTAATACCAAGCCATGACAGCTCCCCAATCATGGCCCACCAAGAATACTTTTCAACACCCAGATGGTCCAAAAGGCCAACTAGGTCACCGACGACATGGAGAGCGGTGTAGGATGCTGTAGAAGGTGGCACGTCGGTCTCGCCATATCCACGAAGATCGGGGGTGATGCAGCGGTAACCAAGAGAGGAAAGAGATATGATCCGGTACCGCCATGAATACTTGTTACGACCCAAACCCTAGATAGTGGCAGAAAGGAAATTCTACTAGAATTTGAAATTCTTTAATTTTTTTAAAAAATAATAATAAAAGTATAGGGAATTCCAACCAGTGAACCTATCTCACAGTTCATAGTAAACACAGACTGAAAAATTATTAGAAAAACCAAATTTCAAAAAAATTCACTGAGCATCATCATTCACATCTTAACATATGGCATATATAATTACAGACTTTTTCAAAGTAACACACTTAATTTAAATACTAGTAATATCCATTTATTTAACAAGACTTAAACATAAGTCTCAAAATTCATACTCCTAGCATTACTAAGTCTCAAACTATAAATAAAGATAGCTTCTTATTCCGCTTGTTGATCGTCAATGTTATACTGGACACCACTTGTGGAGAAAGTAGGGAGGGTGAGCATAAAATGCTTAGTAGGTTAACTAATTTCCCTTTTTAGGAAAATCTTATTATAATTATCAAAACATCTGCATGGTTAGTAGTATTGGAAAATATTTTTATAAATATTAAGGATTTAAACCATTTACAGAAAACCATGCTAAAACCAAAACCAGATATCTAGGTCAAAATATATAAATGTCTTAATTAAAATAAGCATAATGCAAATCATATAAATCAACACATCACATGAGCTTTTATCCTCTCATCACAACTAGAGCAACTTATACTACGTGTATTGAGTGCTCCCTGCCTGTGCTCCCTGCCTGACATCTATCTCTAGAAAGCGGAGGGACACCTATGTGTCTAATTCTATCGAACCGGAAGGGCACCGAATGCCTACGCCTACCAAATGGAGATAGTCAGAAAACAAATCTCGCGCGAGTTTACGAGCTCTCACCGAAGGCGGGTGTACTAGTCCACCTACTACAATATTGTGATTCCTAAGACGACTCTCATGCATGATCATATGAAATGTGCAATATATAGAGACTCAAATAACTATGCAGTGATTTAACATTCTAGACATGCTCTGATTTTTAATTAAAATCCACTTTGTAGTTAAAAATTCAAAAGTACCATTTTTATGGTTTTACCAAATCTCAAATATAAAAACTTGTATAAAATCATATGTAAAAATATCTAGAGCAGTCCACAATGTTTCACAAATCTATAGTTCATTAAAATAACTATTCAAATAATTCAATTTAATAAAATCACAAAATTTCATTTTTCGGAATAAATTTCAATTTTAATGAAAATAATAGAAAACAAGGAAATTGAAACCCCTATCTCGAAATAGTAGTTATGTTGAGCTAATGACGCTCGAAATATTCTCAATTGATCACCGGATTGTTCGGATAGTTGTTTTCGAATCTCGTCACATTCACTTGAAAAGTTAACTTTTCAAACGGAGTCTCGGATTGAGAAACAGAGGTCACCACTGAATTCAGAACACCTAAAAACATTGGTTTAGATATAAAGTTCGTCGAAAACGGGTCCCGCTACAGAACCGGCCCGTGGCACGCAAAATGGTACAATTCACGAGCTATTTTCTCAACTTTCGTGCCACTTCGAAAAATAGTGGTATTTTATATCAAACTTCATGTCCCAATCTCACTGAGTCCAAATTCAAAGTCAGAACTCAGTTTCGAGGTCCCGAACATTAAATGGGCTCAAAAATCCGAAAATTATAAAAATACCACATTTTCAAAATAATTAGAAAAATACCACATTTTCATCCCGATAATTAACGATCTTCTGGTTACCGTTTTAACACTTCAAAATCATGAAATTTCATGTTTCAAACTCCTCTTTCACGTGGTGAAAGTTTCTCGGGATAAATAACTCAATTCTGAAATAATTACGAAAATACCACAAAAATTAAATATTAAAATATTGCTACAGTAGTCAACGACTCACCGGAGCCAAGTTGGAGGCCGAGAGTGGTCGGAAATGAAAGCTGGAGTTGAGACGAGTCCAACGGTTGTGGTGGTGAGATGATCGGACATTGGAGGAGGGAACAGCGGGTGAAAAACCGTTCTGATGGCGCGACCTTCGGAGTACTTTTTCTCCGGCGAGGCGCGACGTTTCACGGCGGCGTTGGCTGAGTTGCTTCATCGGTGGCTGGGCAAGAGTGCTGGGTAGCGCATCGGGCGGTACGGTGGCCGGAGCAGCTTTGGGTGAACAGTAGCAGAAGTGGGAGTTTCGGGGACCTTGGTGAAGAAGAAGAAAGAGTTGGGGCATTTATATGCAATTTTCGGAAATTGTAGCAGTGGAACACGTGGCGTAATCTGATTCAACCGAAAAAAATTTCTGAAATTCCACTTTGGCCTCAATTTTAAAAAGATTTTTTCACTTTAATCTCTCCTTAATTACACTTTTGTTCCCAGTTTGTAATTTCTTTTTCACTTTTATCCCAAATGCACCTAGACTTAATCTTATCTAAATTCAACACCAATAATTTAATTTAAAATAATTCAAAAATGTAGAATTACTAAAATACCTTTGAAGTAAAATTACTTAATTACCCTTACAAAAATTTAAGATTTTATAATACCAGAGCTCTAGGAAGCCGTGGAGGAATAGAACCAAAGGACCAGTCCCGATCGAGACAACATGCATGTTTATTCCGTTTGCCGTAATTGTTGAATGCTCCATTTTCTACATTTTTTTTGTTTTGTTTGTTTTAATCTTTTTTTCAGTACTGATAAACTCTCTCAAAGAGTTTTGGCTTCTTCTTATATAATTTGTTTGACGGAATGAGCGAAGTTATCTTATAAATGTTGACTGTATTTGAAGGATATTGATGGATTGATGACTATATATATACTACAATAAGGTGGATTGCATTTTTTATTATTAGGCTGATTTTAACTAATTGGTTACTATCATAAGCTGCATTATATGATCTTTTTTTATTATGCTGATATTTTTCATTAATTGGTTACCATAACAAGTTGTATTCAATATATATGCTTCTATTATTATTATTATTATTATTATTATTATTATTATTATTATTATTAGACTAATATTTCAATTAATTGATTACTATATGAGCGAGTGATATGCTTCTATTATTATTATTAGCCTAATATGTCAATTAATTGATTACAATATGAGTGAGCAAAAATCTGGCAACCTGACTAGCTAACTTGACTAATTAACAAGCTAAACAGTATTCTGTTTTACGAACTATACCTATATTAATTCCACATATATTTTTTTTGACGAAGCATAAATATCAATTTACTTATTTTTCCAAAACAATATTTATGTCTCACAAAATACAATTATATTGTTCAAATGTACTAACATTATTATATTCTATAGACATTAAACCAAAAAAAAAATTATATATTATCTAACATATATATTCTAGTAATAGGAAATTGTTAATTTATATATGGATTCTATAGGATAATTTTATGATGTATTATCGTATAAATTAATCAAATTATTAATGTACTACTATTTTATGATGTATTAATGATGCACGTCTTTTCGTACACTTCATTATAACAAAAATATCTACCCATAAGTAAAGAAAAAAAATACCTATTGGATTGGCAACCTATATATATATATATATAAGTAATAGGCTAGATAAGATAACTAATAGTAGCTTTCCATAATCTAACTAGCTAAGCTTGAATTGCAGATAGTTAGTTAATCCTAACTAACTCTAACTGACTTATCAAAACCAGATTTTTGAACCAACTTGATTCACAAATATCCAACATCCGTGGTGACAACCTTCTTAAGCTTAACAGCTCCAGAACTAACAATCTCCCTTATTAAATGGTACCTTACACCTACATATTTAGACCCGTCATGAAAAACAAAGTTTCTTGCATAATTGTATAGTATTTTTGACTTAACACAAAACCTCTCCTTCAGACACTTCTAGTTCAGTTAGCAAGCCTTGTAGCCATAATGCCTATTTAATTCATAGCTTGTGTAGCAGCTATTAAAAGCCTTAGTGCTTGACAAAGCCACTATTGACTGAAGTTGAAATTTCCAACTAACATGTCCATTACATTTAAGAAAAGGTATCCAATTCTTGACTTGCTCTTGTCCAAAACTCCAGCTTAATCTAAATCCAATAAAGCCTGCAATACTAATGTACTTGATGCACCAAATTGGGAACGTACATCAAGAGATCCTTTGATGTAAACTGTTAGAGATAATTTCAACAATTCCAAATCTGAGATCCGAAAGTGCGCTTGTTAGAGATAATTTCAACAATTCCAAATCTGAGATCCGAAAGTGCGTTGTAAGGTCTGAGGTGAACTCTAAGACCCAAAGGCACACCGAAGGACCCAAGGATGGACTGTAGGGCCCGAAAGGAATTCTCACAAGGGTAAACTGTCTCACCTTAGGAATGCTCCTCGATGCTCGAGAATACCTTGAACATTGGGCCAAATCTCTTGTTTATCTGAATAATAGTCCGAGACCACTTTGAACCCCGTAAATATGATAGTCGCCCCTAGCCTCCAAGCTAGAGTATACTATACCAGCAAATAGGTGAGTAGTTGAACTACTACAATACAAGGGGTCTCGTCACATTAAATGCCCCTCCCTCAGCCAAGATCAAGGGATGGGATAACTAGACTTCTTCCCAAGATGATCTAATAGCTCTAAAGTACATTAAATTGCCTATTTAAGGCCCTCAACTATCACATTGAAGGCAAGCTGAAACTAAAGATCGAAACTCTGCATTTCTCTCTCCTCATTTATATTTCTGTCATTAATAGCTTTCTACCAGAGTTTTTTTGTCACTAAAATTCTGATTGCTAATTTAAACTTCGAAGTCCATTTAGCAAGTATCATGTTGGTGCCTAGCACCCTCCCCCCTTCCCCCCTTCCCTCTATCTTTTTTTCACTAAAATTCCGATTACTAATTTAAACTTCAAAATCTATTTAGCAAGTATCATGTCGGTGCCTAGCACCCTCCCCCTTTCCCTCCTCTCCAATTGCAACCTCAAGACTCTGAGGTCAGAAGAAAAGCCATCTCTATGCTCTCGGGCTTGAACCTAGCCAAAGGGAGTTTTGACTTAATTCTTTATAACGACTGGTGGTTAGTTTTGCTCTCAAATTCTCCGATTGCGTCGAAATGAAATTTTACACCATTATAACCCTCAATACCCACTTGAATCCATTCATTACAAGGAAAAAATAAATTTCCGCAACGCAATATTTTAGATATAGAATCGAGAAAAGAGCCAAATGCTGATGTTTGTCATTGAAATGCATCGACATATGGTTGGCAAAAAATCTTCAATTATGAAGGCTGTACATCTTAATGCACCGCACATCGGCTTAGAATTTGCACTAAAACATGCGAACTTTTTGGCACTTTTATTTGATTCTATGACGACACAATATTGACCATGTAAATATGTGGTCTTTTTTTTGAAAATATCTCAAGCTCTATGCCGATAGACGTTGGCATAGGACTAAAAAGAATCTGATTTAGAACTTAACTACTGTCATTTTGACGCTTCTAGAATTTTTGAGGAACTTTACCAACATGTTATTTAATGCCAAAAATTGACAATTTAATAATATTCACAAATTTAACTTGATTTGTAATTATACTCATTTTCAACGTACATTGAAATCTAAAATTCAAATCTCTACGCCTTATTAAAAAAAAATACCACCTACTTAAATTAAATTATAGAATTCAGGTTGCATTCTTTTTTCGTCTCTTATTTAATTGAAAAAAAATTGGGAACAGCATATTCTAGAGGAGAAAGAGAGAGGATTTAACAAATAAAAAAAATTAAAATTAAAAAAAAAATGATATTTTCGTTTCATAAAAAAAATAAAATAAAAACAAAAGACGCAAAGTTTTACTAGTTTAGCTCCATTTGAGGTCCCACCTATCTGGGAGGAGCATTACCAAACGCCACGTAATTTTGGAAAATACGTAACACGTAATACGTACTAGTAACAATAATAAGAGTTGAAGAAGAAAGGAGATGCCGAGCGCGTTGTACCACGCGCCCACTCTCTGTTTTCTCATGGGCTCTTCTCTCTCCAGGTCCAAGCCCAGGCCCACTCTCCCCCCTCCTCCCATGGCCGCCACCTCCGCTCGCATCGCCGTCGTCGGCGACGTCGTGAGTCTCCCTCTCTCTCTCCAAAATTACCCCTTATTTTCGATGAATTTTGCTTATTTACATCGCATGATTATGATTTCATTACTTACATACATACTTTTATTTTATTTTATTTTCTGAAGCATAATGATTGGAATCTAGAAGAAGATACAAAGGCACTTCAATTACTCCAGGTATAATTAGTTCTCTTTCTATATTTTTTTTTCTATTTGGAAATTAAAATTTTAAGCTTCAAAGCTCTTTTTTAGCCTTGTTTTGATTAAATCTTACGTCATTGAAATTGGAGAACATGCATATAAAAAGGGTTCATTTGAAAATTTGTGAAAATAATTTGGATACAGTTAATTTGATTATGTATGTGGATATGTTTAAGGGGTTTAAGCATATGTGTAGCATAAGCCTTGAATTACTGTTAAATTTGGTCAGTGTTTTTTCTTCATTTAATATTTGCATTAGTTTTTCCCTGAACCGAACCCTTCTTTTTTTTTTTTTTTTGGGGCTAAAGTATTAATTTCTTTTTGAATACCCTATAGTTGGTTCTCTCAATTTTTTTTTTTTTGTTTTGTTTTTTTTCCTGTTTATTTTTTTAATTAAAAATTTTACATGTTTCTAATACGAGTCTATGGTGGAACGCAGCCAGATTTGGTGCTGTTTACAGGTAGATTTCATTCTCCCTGTCTGCTTTTCTATCATGATGTGTTTGGATGGCCTCCATTTTGCATTTTGAGTGCCTTTTATTATGCCCCTTTCAATTTATTTAAGTGGTTAAATCAGTAGCTAAGGGATAAATGAAAAATCCGTGGAGAATTTTGGAATGCGACTTGAAACTTCTCATAGATATGTCCCGTGCACTTTGGATATTTCCACGAATTTGGCATAAACAACTTTGTTATATGGAACAATTGAAGAATTAAACTGATAAATTGTTGACACGAAAGCAATCTCAGGAATGTCATATGAAGTTGAATCCCGTTCTTGTTCTGTGTGGACATGATTAGTATTGTTTTAAATATTTGCTAATTGAGAATCGCAACCTGACGTTAATTGCATCTTTTCTTTCTTTCTGGTTCATTTCCCGTTATTTTTTATAGGAGATTTTGGTGAAGAGAATGTTGAACTTGTTCAAAGTGTAGCAAATCTTGAATTTCCTAAAGCAGTTATTCTTGGAAATCATGATGCCTGGTATACTCAACAGTTTTCTGGAAAGTAAGTTCATGTGTTATTGAGATTAGTAACATTTCCATTTGATAGAAATAGTGTGTTAGAATTAAAATCCTAGGTTTAGTTTCTCTCTCTCTCTCTCTCTGTACTTTGGTATTTGTTATCCTGAATTCTAATTCTAATTTCTACTCCATCTTAATTAAATAATTAACCTTTTTTCGCAAACACAGGAAGAAAGATGGTGTTCAACGTCAGCTAGAAATGTGAGCTTATCTTATCTATAAAATGCTAAATATAAACATATACCTTTGTTTATTTTGTGTGCTTTTTGGTCTATGTGCTCATGAAGAGTCAACCATTCTCTGTTCCATGTCATGATTGGCAATATGAGTCATTGTTTCCCCGATATTTTCGAAGTTCTTCCTAATTTATGATCATTTTGTCATGCAAAAGGTTTTGTGTACATCTTTGAAATAATATAACCTGGACTGTCTTTATTGACTCGAAGATTGTTTTCTCCATATCAAACCTCGACATTGTTTTCTCCATATCAAACATATCAAACCTCGACTTGTGTAAAGAGTATGCCAGATATCATATTAGATATCAATTATTTTCTGAAGGGGATAATGTTTCAAATAGAGCAAGTTATCAGTACCAAAATCTTACATTTCAAAAACTAACATTGTGGCAGTTCAAAACAGCTTTGAATGTTATTTAATTATCAACTGATTTCGTTTCAATGTGTACTAGTAATTAGGCACCTGTCCAGCACAATTGGCATAATGGCAACTGATAAAGGATGATTTTAGTAACAGAATGAGGTGACCAAGCAAGTTGGGTTGCTATATGGTTGAAAACTGCTGCATGTATCAATGGGTTACCTGAATCCATTTGGGAAAACATAGATAATTTGGAATAATAAATCAAAAGTAGGACATGGGAATATTACAGTTGTTGCTATAATTACTTGGATGGATTCGTAAGTTTCCAGAGATTACATGTGGTCTTATTATTGCAAGTTATAAAGATATTATGCTGGCAACTAATATCAACTATGATGATCAGTCTTGGTGACGCACATGTAGCTTATCAGTGTTTGGACTTTCCTCTGGTAAAACTGAGTGTTGTTGGTGGACGACCATTTTCTTGTGGAGGAGAAAAGCTCTTTCGGAAGAAACTTGTGTCTGCAAGGTACTTTAATTTATTAAAGTGGTTTTCTCTTGATTGTTGGCCTATAATCAGTTATTGCTTTGTTTTTTGTCACATTTAACAATGATGAAGTTGTTGTATTTTTCACTATAGCTAGATTTAAATTAAGTTTCCCTGAGATAGTAAGTACAAATGTTCACAACCCAGTTGCATATCTTGTCGGTGAAGCAGAATCTTTAGTTATCAGGATTTTTGTTATTATTATTTTGCTTGGAGAGACTTGCTCTGACCAAAGTTTGAACTCCTGGTACCCATGTGGAGTCAACTAGCTAGCTAGCTTTTGATCAGAGGAACACTTAGTCAGGATTACATAAATTAAATCCAGTGTAAGATTTTAGAACGAGTAGGGGTGAAGCTTAATGGTTGATTAAAAAGGTAGATATAGGATTTGAGGTGTGAGGAAAGAGTGAAAACTTTATTTAAAATTAACAAGGGAAATCCAGGTTTTGTGATTCAGTCTAGGATTACACAGAGTTCCATGAGATGCATTCAATATAAGTCAACTTTCTATCAGGCTTTTGGTTAGACGTTATGGTTTTTATGAGTGTCATTTTCATAAGATGATTTGGTCGTGGCTGAAACCAATTGATCACTGAATGATGTAGAGAATTCAATTAGAGGGTAATACTACGAAGAAATATGAAGTAGTCATCTGCCTGTGCCTGTTTTGGTGTCTAAGAAAGGAAAAGGAAAAGATACAAATAAACGCAAAAGAAAGGACCATTGTTCGGTAGCACATAGGAAATAAACAAAGAAGCAAAGTAATCTTTCTCGTTTTTTTTCTTTTGGCTGAAATAGAAAAACAACTACAAGATAATCATTAATTATGTAAGAGGTTTGCTTAAAATTGTTGAACACCTTTTAACTTGTGGAGACAAATGTAACAACCATATCACTAACTCTCCTTTCATTTTTCCTAATAATGGAAGGAAAGAAAACATAGGCTTTTAAATATTACAACATCATGTTTCCCTTTGATTTCCCCCCCTCTAATTCAAGTGGGAGGCTGTAATTATCATCCCTTCCCTTCCTTCACATCCTTACCAATTAGATTCTTTTTGGAATGAAATGATTGTCAGTGAGAATTTGAAAAGAATGATTTTTTCCTCTCATTTTGATTCCGAAAAAAGATTACAATTTATAGGACTAATTGTTATCTCCTAATTAATTATAAATATCTCCTAATTAATTACAAATATATAATTGTAATATTTTGTAATTAATTCTGATTGATATACAGAATAATTCAACACTCCCCCTCAAGTTGGTGCATAGATATCTATCATGCCCAACTTGTCTATAAATTTTGAAAGTGTGCGATTTGAGACTGCTTTGGTCAGAATATCTGCCAATTCTGATCGAATTTCTGGTAATTCTAGACTTCTTTTCTCCAATTTCTCTTTGATAAAAAATCGATCAATATCGACATGCTTTGTTCGATCATGATGAACTGGATTATGGGCCATATCACGAGCAGACTTGTTATCATAGTATAACCAGATTGGCTTATTTGATAAATAACCCAAATCCTGAAGAAGAAGATTTAGCCACAATCCTTCACAAACTCCAAGAGCCATCTCCCTAAGTTCTGCTTCACCACTTGAGCGAGCAACGACACTTTGTTTCTTGTTCCTCCAAGTAATGAGATTGCCACCTACAAAGGTAAAATATCCTGAAGTAGATCGTATGTCAGTTTTATCACCAGCCCAGTCTGCATCCGTGTATATCTCGATGGTTTGTTCCTTTGTTTTCCTAGAAAAAAGAATTCCTTTTCCTGGAGCGGATTTCAAGTATCCCAAAATTCGCATGACTGCATTCATATGTTGTTCACCTGGATTATGCATAAATTGGCTAACGATGCTCAAGGCATATGCAAGATCTGGTCTTGTGTGTACTAAGTACATCAATCTGCCAACAAGTCTTTGGTATCTTCCTTTGTCAGCTGGGACTTGATTAGCTTCAACACGTAATTTTAATCATTTCTCAATTAGTGTATTTACTGGTTGACATGCTGACATCCCAGTTTCTTCCGAAAGATCCAAAGCATATTTCCTTTGAGACAAGAAAATACCTTTCTGAGATCGAGATACTTCAATTCCCAGAAAGTACTTTAAGGAGCCTAGATCTTTCATTTCAAAATTTTTGGACAGATATTCTTGTAGGGCCTTTCTTTCAACTGGATCATTTCCTATTACCACCATGTCATCAACATAAACAATAAGTGCGGTAATATTACCATTTTTCTTTTTCAAGGGCAGAGCGTGATCTGAATTACTCTGATGATAACCAAATGCTACCATAGATTTTGTGAATCTTCCAAACCAGGCCCTGGAAGATTGCTTTAGACCATATAATGACTTCTTCAATTTACACACCTTCTGTCTTTGCTTTTCTGTCACCATGCACCCTGGGGAAAGATCCATGTAGATTTCTTCAAATAGTTCCCCATGCAAAAAGGCATTCTTTACATCAAACTGCTGTAGTGGCTATCCGAAATTTGTTGCTAAGGATAACAAAACTCGGACCATGTTGATTTTTGTTACAGGCGCAAAAGTGTCAGTGTAGTCAATTCCATGAGTCTAGGTATGTCTCTTTGTCACCGATCTTGCTTTGAAGCGTTCAATCGTACCATCAGCCTTGTATTTTACAGAAAAAATCCATCGACACCTAACTGGTTTCTTTCCTGTAGGAAGATCTACGAGCTCCCATGTCTGGTTCTTTTGTATGGAAGCCATCTCTTCATTAATTGTGGCTTTCTGCCTTAGGTTAGTTAAGGCTTCCTGTACACTGTTAGGAATAGATACAGTAGATAATTGATTTACAAATGACTGATTTGTTTTTTACAATTGATGTGTTGACACATAATGACTCATGGGATATCTTACTTTACTAGACAACTCAGGTTCATAAGTTGGTTTTGGAATACCTCTTGTGTGA
>JXTB01000220.1:37544-59178 GCA_002914805.1 Parasponia andersonii | reverse complement strand
TATATATATATATATATATATATATATATATATATATATATATTTTTTAAAAAAGGAGGAAATGGCAAGATTGATTTTGAGGTGGAGTCAATTACGATTTGGTGGCGTAGCTATAGTGCTTGCGATAGGTGAGCTGCTGCACCATTTTCGATTGCTTTTGGAGCGATCTTCTGCGATTCTGGCTTGGCATCCCGAACTCGACGGTGGCAGCAAAGTTCGGTTCTGAGGCGGCACGGGCTGAGACGCTATAAGGCGCTGGCTAGGTCGCGACAAGGACTGAGACACGGCACTGAGGCGCGGGCTGAGGCATGGCACTGTGGTTTCGAGGACTCACAGAGGTGATGCGGCAGTCGATTGCGAGGTGGCACGGATCAGGTCTGGGCGTCGGGTGGCGCGATGCGGCCTAGTGAGATGGTGAGGTGCGGTGCAGGACTCGGCACGGGGACGTCGGCGAGGTGGTCTTGGCAACGGGGGCTGGGTCTGAGATGTGCACAGGTGAAGATCTGGTTTGCTGAACGGGGTCGACAACAGGGTCTACAACAGGGTCTGGTTTGCTGAACCGTTTTTTATTTTTTTATTTTTTTGGTTGGTCTTGTATTAGAATCGTATCTGCTCTGATACCATGAAAAGAATGATTTTTTCCTCTCATTTCGATTATGAAAAAATATTACAATTTATAGGACTAATTGATATATCCTAATTAATTACAAATATCTCCTAATTAATTACAAATATATAATTGTAATATTTTGTAATTAATTCTGATTGATATACAGAATAATTCAACAGAATTTTATTAAGAAAGACTAAAAAGATTACAAAATATTAGAATAATGCTAGGATCTCATCTTTGGTCCCATTTTTTTAATATTGCTTGACATGACATATGAGTTGTCATTGTTCAATTGATGAATTAAAGCATACCATAAATAGATTTTATAATATTAACTAAATGAATAACAATAACTCACATGCTACATAGATGGTATTCAAAAGTTGGGACAAGAGGTGGGATCCTAGCATTATTCTATTACAAACATCAATCTAAACTCCTTAAATATCCTCTTAGGTATGGTGTTGAAGACATTGATGGAAGTGCTAAAAAAATCTGTAAAGTTGCTTTGAGCGCACCAGAGGATCATTTAGTTATACTTCTTGCACATAATGGACCCAAAGGTACAAATCTGTAGAACCAAAATACTTATCCATAAAACTTGATATTGGTATCACTTAAAGAAAATTTTCTTGGTTCACACTTTGTGCAGGTCTTGGTTCTAATTTGGATGACATCTGTGGAAAGGATTGGTTATTTGGAGGGGGTGACCATGGTGATGCAGGTAACATTTAACTTTTCCGCCCATAGTTGTTACACTTAATAGACGTGTATCATGGACAAATAGGAGACCTTAACCCAGAAATGTTGATATTCATTGGCCATTGATTAAGTTTTCTGCTTCTGTTGTGCCTTTTGGTTTGCTACCTGTGAATGTTGGCCTTCTACGAATTGAAAATCTGATTATTGGAAAGAGACAAACGCCAAATGCCTTATCGTCGAATTGGTTCAGCTATACTAAGAGAGTAATATTTTCTCTCTTCTGTTACAGATCTAGAAAATGCCATATCCCTCTTAAAAGAGAACAGCAAAGTTTCTGTCCCGTTAGTAGTGTTTGGTCACATGCATAAAGTGCTAGCACATGGAAATGGCCTGCGAAAAATGATCGTGGTCGGAGCTGATGACACCATTTATTTGAATGGAGCCATTGTCCCCAGGGTTAAAACATTGATTGATGAACAAGGAATCAGCAATAGCTTCACAAAAGACGAAGCTCGTCCTTCTTTACCAGAATCTGAAGGCACTAAGCGAGCCTTTACCATAGTTGACATTTTAGATGGAAGAGTTGATAAGATTTCTGAAAGTTGGGTTTCGGTTGATGGGGAAAAGGTCAAATTGGAAGAGGAGCTTGTGTTATTCAAAAGAAACGACTAGAGTTACCTAATTTTTATGGTCATGTTGATTTGCTGTTATACTAGAGCTGAAGGCATCCTCTGTTACCCTTGCATCTCATATTCACCACAATAATAGAAAAGGCATATATGTAATAAGACAAGATATGATTAGCCCCTTTTTAGTGTATGTAGAGGCTTGACTAAAATTCCACAAGATGCCCAATTGCCATTAAAACCACTATTAACCCACTCTCCCCTTGAAGCCAATTTCCCTTTGCTTTGGCTTTGGTATAATCTGACACAACAAATTCGTCTAGCCAAGTATATTTTTAGATAGACATGATTTTTTCAGTTTTCCTTTTGAGAAAGTTTACATTGGCTATTGTGATATATGATTACCCAGTTGTCAATTCGGTACAATGGTAGAGTCAAGAATGTCATCCATGGTTTTTTTGTGCCTGATGTGACTAATCTTTTGATGATATGATACCTACTTTTCCCTTTTCCAAAAGATCAAATAGAGCTTTCTTTGCTTTCTTTTTCTTTTTTTTTTTCTCTTTTTTAATAATAATCTATTAATCAAAGTTAAATTATATGATACATCAATGTGAATTATCCACATGAAAGTGATGATCCACGTCCTAGATTTCCTCAATAATGCAATTATATAACGGTAGTCATAATATAAATTGCAATATTCTATATCTTTAAAGATCTTTCTTAATATTAAAGCATGTCTTCCAACCTAACTAGCTGGCATTGTATATTCATTTTGAGAATTCTGTCTTTTAATGTATTTATAAGCCTAGCTTTTTTTCCCTTTTCTTTTTCCATTGATTGCTGCACCAACTTCCTAGAGTCTATGAGCATTTTTTTGACTCATTCTCTTCCTTTCGACTAAAGCTTACACTATAAAACATGGCAAAAGAAAAAGAAATTAAGCCTGAAATTACTGAATTACCCATCTGACTGCTGCCTAAAACCATTTTTTTATTTGAAGTAATCTAATGGACTATTATTGGATCAAAACTTTGGATTGTATTTATTATTTTTTGGGGGGGCTTAATAAATATCAAAGTTCACCAAATTAGATCAACTACTTGATAGTTGATACTCTATACCACCTTATCTACAATGCTCAATTTTTGAAAAGGAATGAAAATTATTGCTGGACATGCACCTTTCATCTAACATTTGAGGAATAATGTCTTTATTCCCTTTCTATTCTAGTGATTCATTTATTAGGTCCCCCATTCCAAAGCCGAGGTCCCCAGACTTTTAAGGCTAGTCAATTAGTTTTCTTGATGAATGATAAATTAAGAGAATAACAAATAAAGAAAACAGATTCATACCAATCCTATCAAACTCTCTATAGCTCAATTGACATCTTGCAATTATTAAAGAAAATCCTGTCTTTTATGTCAGCTTATATAATTACCCTTCATAAACCTTAATTTGTAAAACATAACTGTGATTCAAACAAAACTCTGCCTCTATTCCTAATTAAAAACATAACTGTAAAAACAAATCTAACGGTGCTAGTTAAATTTAAGGTCTCTGGTCTGTCTTTGAAGGAACAGTAAATTCCGAAAAACTCTTGTTTAACAAACAAAAAGAGCCCTGAAACTGAAAATGATAATTTCATTAGAGAAAATTTGGAATCGAACAGTAAACATAATATATAAAATGTGAAAATTTGGGTCAAAGTTGGAGGGGACAGTTGTGGAATTGACTCAAAAATCTTCAAAAGGGGGAAACCCAACTGTCCATCTTTTGGTAAAAACATTGGCTGAGCAAAGCAAAAATGTGGAATGTCTGATTCTGACAATTCTGATCCTCCAATCTGCTACTTCTCTCTGTCCTAGATATCCAACAAAGACCCACTTTTGACCAAATCTCAGCCGTCCATCTCTTCCCCCAACCCCCCCTACCCCATTTTAACTCGATTAATCTTTGATTAAATCTTTTCCTTTAATAATCTTTAAAGTCTCTTTAAAAAAAAATCTTTAAAGTCGGTTAAATTATATGTTTTAAGGCACTCATCTTAAGGTGGAAGCATCCCTTGTTTGGATAATGGGGACACATACCCAATGACCCCATTACCCAGTTTTTCTAATACCAACATTCATTTATCCAAATAAATAAATACGCCATTTTTTCTAATATAAAAATGTGTATATATATATATCACTAAAATATGAGATTCTGGGGGCTTTGGTATTCTCCAGGAAGAGCTCCAACTCATCCGGTTAGATCGGATCTATGTTCTGCCACTTTTTTTTACCCACATTTGCCCTTTTATTTCATCTGACGCCACTTGGTTTGCCTTTCTATCATCCCCAAGTTAAAACTCCACACAAACGCAAATTTCGATTTTCTTTCGCCATAATAAAAAAAGAAAAATAAAAATAAAAAGGGTGAAAGACCCATGTTTTATTCATCGTCAAAATGCACTCCCTAATAAAAAAAACAAAAACAAAACGACCCAAAATCAGAAAAAACCCAGAAATCAAAAGTAAAAATTAATAAATTCATCATCTTCATACCCAGCCCTTAAAAATCCTTATACTTTCGCCCTCTTTCTTCCATTTTTTTTGTTTTGGGTTTCTTTTTCATGCTGGAGCCGTTTTTGGGTGTCGTTTTCCATCTGGGTTTTCAGCCTTAAGAGGCAAATATATATATATATATATATACATATATATATAGAGATATATATGGGGAACGTGACGGCGAGCGTGGCGGCGAAATTCGCGTTCTTCCCGCCGGACCCGCCGACGTACGACGTGTTCCGGGAAGAGGAGGGGAGACTGGTGTTCTCGGGCGTGACGGCCGACAAGAACGTGGACGTTCATTTGGTGGAAACCAAAGGCGGTAACAAGGTGGTGGCCACCTTCTGGAAGCACCCTTTTGCCAGGTTCACGCTCCTTTACTCCCATGGCAACGCCGCCGACTTGGGCCAGATGCATGAGCTTTTCATCGAGCTCAGGGCTCACCTTCGTGTCAACATTATGAGGTTTTTCTTTTCTTTTCTTTTTTGAAAATTTTTATTTGTTTTGGATAATGAGTTTGTTTATGGGATTTTTGTTAATTCATCTCAGTGCTCTGTTTTGAAATTTTGATTCTGGTTTTTTTAGATTGCATAATGAGGCTTTTTTCCATTTAAAAAATAAAATACCCTGTTTAGAAATTTTGATTTTGATCATCATTTTTATTTGTTGCGCATGATTTTTTTTTGTACATTGGAAAGATGGGTTTTTGTTGTTTTTTTATATCAAATAGGATTGATTAATGTTATTAGTTTTGATGATGATGAAGAGGTCTTTGAAGAAGACATTGATTAATTATGTGTAATAGTATGGTTTATGCTAATTTTTTTATGCTTTGCCGCCGGCTTTCATGATTTTTACTAGCTTGTTTATACGACATATGTCAATCGGATTGGACCAAGCATAAAAAATAAAATAATAATAATAATAAATATTGGTTAAGTTATGATCTGGTAATGGTTGATTTTTTAACACTGACGTATTAGCTGTAACAATGACTTGTGGGGAAAATACATTTATGAGTTTGGCCTACTCTTGTTAATTGTTCTTGGTCCAATGGCTTTTATCCATACTTACCAACTCGTGAATTTTTTCCTTTTTAATTTTTTGTTTTTGGATGAAATGCCAGATAGTAATTGGAGAATGCAGCTACAAGCCTATAACTGTCTTTAAAAAAAAAAAAAAAAAAATTGTTTTTGAAATTTTATTTTCACCTTCTTTTTAAAAGGGGAGGTAATTAAACATCAAAAAAATAAATTAAAAAAAAAAACAAAAAAGGGGACTTATTATACACTTTTTTGAAAGAGTGTTACATTAATACTGTACTATTAGTTAACCAGTCTTATTAGATAGGCTAATACTGTAATAGTGTAGGATATAATCAATGATAAGGAACCTTTCTTTTCCTTCATGACTCACTTCATATATCTTTTCTATGTTGCAGCTATGATTATTCAGGGTATGGTGCATCAACTGGGAAGGTAAGTAGTGTATGAAGCTTCACTTTGATAGTTCTCTTTTTTGCTTTGGCATTTTTGTATTGATTGTGAGCAAGATAAGCTTCACCGAAAGTTAAAGGGGAGAAAAAGAAAAAGGGCCACATGAGATTGGCAATAATTAGTTTTTCCTGCTCCTTATTCATCTCAGTTTAATTATCTATTTCTCTCAGTTCAATCATGTATTTGATAATTGGTAAAATTTTCTTTTTGCAATAGCCGTCTGAGTTCAATACATACTACGACATAGAGGCTGTGTATAATTGTTTGAAGAATGAATATGGAATTAGGCAAGAGGATTTGATTTTGTATGGTCAATCTGTTGGAAGTGGACCGACACTGCACTTGGCTTCTCGGTTACAGAAGTTGAGAGGGGTAGTTCTTCACAGTGCCATCCTTTCAGGTATTCGGGTCTTGTATCCTGTCAAGATGACATTTTGGTTCGACATTTTCAAAGTAAGTTTGAGCAGGGTGGTGTTTGAATCTCTTATTTCCTTCATTACTTTTGATTAGTTAGCTTTGTGTTGAATACCCTTTTTGTACTTTCAGAATATAGACAAAATACCGAAAGTCAACTGTCCAGTTTTAGTTATACACGTAAGTACTTCCCTTCAATTCTGTTAAATAATGAGCTGCAGATTTTAACATGCTAATGCTTTCTTTTTAATTTCAACTGTCCAGTGTTAGTTATACACGTAAGTTCCTTGCCCTGCAATTATGTTAAATAATGAGCTGCAGATTTTAACATGCTAGTGCTTTCCTTTTAATTTTTTTTATTCGTGCTGTATTTTGAAGTAGATCAAAGTAAATTTACAAGCAATTGAGAGCCATCTAGATACTTTGAAAAAATAACTCATGCTACATTTGAGAGAGGGAAAATTGCTTTAGTGGGAAGTTGTTAAACCTGACCGACATGCTTCCCGTGGATGCCTTCATGAAATTAGTTTCGCAAAGAGATAATAAGTATGTAATAGTTATTAAAGAAAGAAGCTAAGCTAGTTGTGAGTTAAATGCTAGAACCTCAGGTTTTGGCTTAGCTATATGACATTATGTCTATCGTCTAGTTGGTTGGCAGGTTCTCTTTTGGACAGTAGTTTTGATCTTAACTCTAGAATTGTGTATGTGGTCCTCTGTGTGGACCAACCAAGGAAAGCTCTTCTTCACTTAGCTCAATTTGTATCTGAAAGGAAAAGCTCTAAGAAAACACGTTCAGATAATGCCTCTAAGAAAACATGTTCAGATAATGCTTACTGTTTCTATATCGGTACTTGGAGAAAAGCAAAACACTGCTCTCTTTCCCCTCATCGTTGTTATAACATCTTTTTCTATTTAAAAAGCGATGTGTCAATTGACTTTCTGATTATCTTTGACATTATGCTTTTTCAAGATGTTTGATTGCTGACTTTCTGAAGTTTTTGTTCAGTGCTGCTCTTTCTGATGAATACTTGTCATGGATCACATGCAGGGAACGAATGATGACATTGTTGATTGGTCCCATGGAAAGCGTCTATGGGAACTCTCCAAGGAAAAATACGACCCGTTGTGGGTCAAGGGTGGGGGTCACTGCAACCTTGAGACTTATCCAGAGTACATTAAGCACTTGCGCAAGTTCATAAACGCAATGGAGAAGCACTCCCTGACAAAACCAACAAAGAAACAACTCACTACTAACACAAGTATCACAGAAGTCAAACATAACAAGTGCTTAAGATTTGGAAAAAAGATAGCCAGCTGATTGTTTTTTATTTTCTTCTCATCTTTCGGGAATTAGATGATCAAAACGGAGTTCTACAGCCATAACTATTGTTTGCATCGTGGAATCGAGTGTTTGGTAGCCAAGCTATTTGTCTTGGTATTTTTTCTCAAGATCACAAACTGATAAGGACCATATGAAGGTGGTTTGATCTGCATCTGATTCTGAAGACCATTTTTAAGGTAGGAATTTGTTGGGGTTACAAGTACAATTCACGTGGCAGTGTCACTAAAACCTACCAGAATGTTCAAGATATATAAATGTATCTTGCTGATCTGGGTTTCATGTATAATTAATGCTTAATGCTGAGCCTTATGTAAAACTTCTCAGTTTTAGGAAAGAAAATTAAATGGGTTGTTTTCGTTTGCTGTTCTTTTTTGTCTCAATGATCATATTTTTTCCTTGCTACAAATATAAAGTATATCCCGTTATTTCTATTGTTATTACGTACTGAAACTTGGATAGGCGTTTGAAAGTTGAAATTTTGTTGTAATGCCAAACTATAAGAGTTAGGAATAAAAATATTAATAGGG
Source organism: Parasponia andersonii (assembly GCA_002914805.1). NCBI lineage: Eukaryota > Viridiplantae > Streptophyta > Magnoliopsida > Rosales > Cannabaceae > Trema > Trema andersonii. The sequence continues at coordinate 50,903 of JXTB01000220.1, read as the reverse complement.
CAATCATAGAGCACTACACACCAATAAGAGTACGTAAAAATTTAATTAACGTCCATTTCACACAGAATATGTGTCCATTTCACACAGAATATGTGCCAAGGGTCACATGTGTACTGATGCTCCCGCCCATAAAATGTATAGATGTGTACTGATGATGCTCCCACAAAATAGTGACTACATTATTCATTATGACTATACTAATAGTCATAATAACAAATCCTATGCACGTCCAGATTCCTCGCTTAACTAAAACCCTTCTTTTCTTGCCATGCAAATTTAGATGAGAGAGCATAAACAACTCTGAGGCTAAAATTCATTTTTAAAAATGAAGTCACATTGAAAATAGACCGTGAGCGGCAGGATTCGAACCTGCGCGAGCATAGCCCACATGATTTCTAGTCATGCCCGATAACCACTCCGGCACGCCCACAATGATGGTGGCCTAAATATGATCTAATGTAACAATGTTTTATTCGGTGTAAAGCATCTCATTTCTCTTTCTATTTTTTTCTTTTTGGGCTGGAGAAAGCGGCGTTTCGCCTTGCTTAAGGGAAAAGTGGTACATATCTTATTTTTTAAGACTGCCGATTTATGTTATCACGTTGTATTCGAGTCAATATGATTATAATACAATATAATAACGCTCTAATCCGAATATAATACGATAATACAAGTGTCAATCTGAAGTTGACACAAAAATTATACGAGTCACTCAAACTCATTTCTTTCTTGTTTTCCAATCGATGATCATGTTATGTAAAAACACTACCAACCCTACTTTTTATTAACTTATCATTACTGGTCGGATACTGTGACAAATTAAACAAAGCAATGAGCACTATCATATGGCAATCATATTATCTCATCAAAAACATTTCCATTAGAACTTAAGGCATATCATGGAACAAATGTTAGAAAATTACCTTCAAGGCTTGGTTTTGCATATCACTAGCCATCGACGCCAAATGGATCTACAAGATTAAGAACCAATCAAGCAAGTAAGACTTCAGTGGATTTCACACCTCTTTGGCTCTCTCTAGTTTTCAAGACACCACACACACAAGCACACACTCGTGATGCCACTTGGTCGTAAACCATTGCCCTAACTATCAATTGGCTAAATGAGCCTCTTGTTACATTTGGCTAATCAACACCTTTGTCCCAATGGACTGGCCAAAGTATCCAAAGAGTGAAAAAAATAAGTTGTATATTATTTTTTTTCCTAATTAATTAAATCTATTATCATAACACTTTTTTAAAATAAATTTTTGACGAATTCCTAACGATCTTGACGGATTTTTGACGTCAGCAGCGATATTGATGGATTCTTAATGAATTTTTGAAGGATTCTTGACGATCTTGATAGATTTTTGATGGATTCTTGACATTGGTCACGATCTTATAGTTCTTGATGAATTATTAACAAATTCTTGACAATCTTGACAGATTCTTAATGTCAGTGGTAATCTTGACAGATTATTGATGGATTCTTGTTAGATTCTTGATTAATTTCCTCTTAAAAGTGGTAGAATCTAATAGTGGTAGTAAATTTAGTTAAGCATTTGAAAAAAGTGATAATTGTCTACTCAACCCCAAAGAGTGCGAATTCATGGGCCTCAAGCATGTTAGTCATATAATGTCCATTCTAGCTTAATTAATTATATCATTCATAATCAATTTGGCTTTCTAACACTTTAATCTATAAAAACTCAAAAGAATTACAAAAATATAGAAGTCAAGTTTTTTTTCTAATTTTTGTATAGTTTTTATTAGAAAAATATCTCTTTTTAAAATTGTTTCAGAAAAATACCATCTATAAAATAGTTACTAGTTACTAGTTTTTAAAAACTAATTATCGGTTATGAATTACCAGTCATATACCAGTAATGAATACCTTCAATTATCGGTTACTATTTTTAAAAAATGATATTTTTCTAAATAATTTTTAAAAAATAGTATTTTTTTCTAATAAAAAATCATACCAAACCTAATAAGATACAGACCACTGTGTTTTTCAAATTTTTTTCTAAAAATGATATCGTAAAAGCCTAATTTCTCAATCAATATTATAATCATATAATTGTTCATGCTTATGTTTATCATGTGAGGTGTCAATAATTGCGTCAGTCCATTCAAAATGTTTTAACATATCAATGATAAATTCATTTATCAATACGTCTCTACATATCGTGAAATAGAGACCCTTGCAGTTTAAATTGTCCTTATTATTTGTTTTGTTCTATAATCTAGATCTCTCATACTTGTGGCTGTTGTCGTTCAGATTGGAAAACGCCGGTTTTTTCATGCTATTTTCGTTTGTGCCAAAACCCAAAATGGTTTGTATGAAAACCATTTTTATTCTCTTCCTTTGAAGTTTTCTTAATACATCCCCCAAATTTTTTCATTATTTTAGGTTTTTTTTCTTTTATGCGGGAATTACAAAATATCACTGGTTTTGTTCAATTTATCCCTTTATTTTTCAAAATAACAAAAACATCTCCTTTGATTAACCAACAAACACAAATTTCACCTCTATGTTTAATTTGGTCAAAATTGATAACTGAAAAAATAGTGGTGAGTGAAAGGGGGAAAAAAGAAAGAATAAAAATAAAATGATTTAATGAAAAAAAGTATAATACAATATCTCCTTTTTCTTTTCTTTTTTCTTTTTTTCCAATTTCTCTAAGTGCTAATGTCGGTTCGTATATATCTTGTTCGATTATTTTCATGTTTCGCCCTTATTTATGGGTCCAATCTCAATTTGAGTCATAAATATTGAAATATAGTAAAACAATACCTTGAATTGTATATTTTTCTTTTTTAGCTCCTATACATCTAAATAGTATGTTTTTACTATATTTTCTTTTATATCTTGGTCTCTGAAAGCCTGAATTAAGTCTCTCTCTCTCTCTCTCTCTCTCTCTCTCTCTCTCTCTCTCTCTCTCTCTCTCTCTCTCTCTCTCCCTCTCACATTTGCTTATGAACCATCTAGTTTTAGTCCTTTTACTAATACTAGCTCAAGTGCCAAAACTCAGGGTAGTAAAAACGGAGATTTCAAAGTTCAAGTTCCAGATTGGGAGTAACCCTATGGTTCAGGGATTGAAGTGAAATTATTCCTATTTTGTTGTTTTTTTAATTATTTTTTCCTCTTCATACGTAGTCGCTTGTAAATTTTTTTTTTCTTTTAAAAAAATATGGTCGTTTTTGTAAAAGATGCTAATGTTTCTCTACACTATTGTCGTTTTTGAAGATATGGTTATTTATAATAGATGTTGTAGTTTTGTTTTATTGTCGCTTTTCAGTGGCTTTATCTTTTCCTGAGTTACTGCAAGTCTACTGTCTGCCCCCTATCCCCTTCTCATCTCCTCTACCGTAACTTACCATAACTTAGGTTGTGTTTGGTTGATAGTAATGAAATGGAATGTAATAGCTTTATATTGTTTAGCTTCACTTTTATTTATGAATGAGTTTTATAATGTAATGACTATTACATCAAATAAAGGAATTAAAATTATACTTGAAAATAGATGTAAAGATCATTCCATTCTTAAGTTAGTCATTTTTTCTCTTTTTTCTTTTTATTGAACATGTTTTGCTTTCTCATTATCATCTTCTTCCTCGTATTTATAACTAAATCAAGGGTAAAACTTGTATCCATATTTATAACTAAATCACCTATAAATCATTTTTTTCCTCATATCATCTATTTACTATATTTTTGTTTTCTAATATACATTTTTTATATTTTATTTATATGGTAAATAATAATGAGCAATTATTAAAATATTAAATTTACTATCACAAAAATTTAATCATTTTTATATTTGATAATTGAATCTATTTAATCATTACCATAAATATAATTATTTTCTTTTTTCTAATAGTGATAGCATTTATTTTTAAAAAAAATTAATTCAAAATCAAGGGTATATTAGTCAAAGTACAGTTAATTCCATTACATTCCATAATTGATTCCAAAGTTTCAACTAAATAAAATAATTATTTTTCTTTTCCTTTCTATTCTTATTCCCATTACGATTACCATTACATTCAATTTCATTCTATTCAACTAAACGATACCTTAAGACTGAGAAAGGAACAATTCCAATTTTCAACGAGGAGTGCTCCAACTTTCCTCTTCCATTTTGATGAACACTACTAATTTTAATTTTATGGTCTCACTTATATGTTATTTTAACATGTTAATTTATATCGTTACTCCTAACTCCTAACTTGAAAATACCTATAACAATATGATCCATATGTGAGTATGTGACCTTGCATAATAATTTCACATCAAGAAGAAAGGATAAAGGAAAGAAAAAGTAGTCACATAATAATTTTACAAAGAAGAGAAAGGGTAAAGGAAAGAAAATATAAGGAAATAAAAAAGAGAAAAGAAGGTAGAAAATTTGGGCAATGAATATTTTCTCCATCCTGAATGGAGAAAAAAATGAGGCAAAAAGCTATCTTAATTAATTATGGAATTGAATTACTAAATTATTCTTTTAAGTAAATTTTAATATAATAATATAGGCGTAAAATAGCCATATTAAAATAAAATAATAATTTTTTTCTCTATAATTTCTAAATAACTATGGAGAAATGGTACTTTCTTCTCTATTTTATATTTTTTTTTCTCTTCTGTTTTTTTATTCCTTTTTTATTTTCTATCATCTCCACCAAACATAATTTCAATAATTTTTATATGAAAAGGAAATTTTTCACAACTCATATCACCTAACTTATTCAGCATACAAGCGACTTTTAGAGAAAAGTTAGAGAGAGGAGCTTCAACCTGCTTCTTTCCTCTTCTCCGCATCAATTCCTCATCTACAATAAACGCAAGGCCACAGCAAACTCCCTTTTCCACAGGTGCCTCCCTCTACTGAGAGGGGGTCATTCCCTCTCTCCGGTATGAGCTTTTCGACTTTTCTTTGTCTATTTTTAGTTTTTTTGTCCAAAAACTCTCCATTTTGGGATGATAGTTTCCTACCTAGATCTAGATTTTGTGTGGGCTTAGTACACCCATATTTAGATTTGTGGTGGTATGTGTTATTTCTAGTTTATTCTTTAGTGTTTTTGTAGTTGTCCTCCAAATTTGTATCAATTTTGATTCGGATCTGGAGAGTTAATTATTATAGTATATCAGAGTTGGCAGAATCTCCTCCAATGAATCAATCAGAGTTGCTAATTTGGATTGGGAAGAATTTAGAAGAGCTATTAAAATGCTCTATTTTACCCTTAAGATTTTCTCCAAGATCGTCGTCAGGGACTACCGGTATTCCGAAATCTATAAGGGTATTATCTTCTTCAAGTTTTTGAATCGATTTTCTAATTCTCATTGTAAGAGGTTATATGTAACTCGATTGACTATTGTAACTCTTATATGAATTTAACGAAATTATTTTACTTTTTGGGGGAAAAAAAAACTTGTTCAACATACTAAGAAGCAAGGACAAAGTTATCAATTTCAATAGAATTATTGGTACCATAAAATTAAAGAAATATAGGTGAAAATATCAATATCGGTAAAAATTTCAAAAAAAAAGGACATAGAAATTATATAAAACATAGAAATAATTAAAAGAAAGCTTAGTATAATTTAAAACAATAAAAATTACTATATTTCTTGGAAATACATGAATGTATTAGATTTATGGGAAAGTATGATTAGAACGAAAATATGATCAGAATAAAAGAAGTAGATAAAATTAGTAGAAGTAAAGTATTAAATATAAGTCATATATATAAATTCACGTTAGGTTCAAAAAAGTATATATAGTTAAAAAAATTTGTTGAAATATAAGTTTGAAATGTGTAAAGAAAAGCTGTAAAATTATTATACTTCTAAAAATGCTTCAAAAAAAACATTATTAACATCATTTTTTCTTCAAGTTCCAAAAATTTCATTGAAATTTCTCAAAATTTTGGAAAAATTACACTATAAATTTCTGAAATCAATATTTTTCCAGAAATTTCACCAAAATTTCCCAAAATATCTTCGAAATTTTTCCAACAATTTTTTTATCCCTGAACTTTTAGTATCCTAATAGAGAAGTGCGAAAATCATTACCATCCGGACCATGTACATTTATAATTTTAATTACAAATTTACCTACAATTATGATTACTAAAAAGGATAAACTGTAAAATCTGAAAGTCTTTAAGGGTATTTTGGATTTTTAAAAGTCCAATGGTATGATTGTAAATAATTATTTTCAGAATTAAATAATAAAAATATCTGAATATTTTAATAATTTGCAATAATATCTAGAAATTTCTTTAAAAACCCCCAAAACCCACTCATCTTTTCAAAGAGAAGTCCCCAAAAGAGAGAAAAATGCCCGGATCTACTGCTAGACTGCCGCCTAGCTCCAGCCACGCATTGGCCCGCATAAAATCCTGGTCACGGACGAAGCTATTGCCATCAGGCTAGCCCCATTTCGAAGTCTAACGACGCAACCGGCCCTGAGAAGATTCTGCCTCCGGTGAGATTTTCCAGCCACGGTGTGACGTCTGACCTCTGTTTTTGATACCTTCAATGAGTAGAGCCTCGTCTCGTCATCATCGACCACCTCCAAGTTGTTGTACATCAAAATTCATCTCTGATAAATTTTCACCACTTTTACCGTTTTTACTAACTATGTAAAAAGTGATATTTTCGTAAATTTTTAGTTAGGTAATTATTTTATCCGAAATAAATATATGAGATAAAAAAGGTTAAAAATTATGAATAATTACGATTGGTAGAAGTAAAAATGATATCCGGTAGTGCAGCAACTTTTAAATAGAAAAATGTAGTATCTTTCTAATTTAGAATGAAAAGTGCTATTTTTGCAAAACTAAATAGTATGGACTAGAATATGTTACTATTCAGATTTGGGCCTTGGGCTAATATTAGAAAACTGTTCCTTCCAAAATATTATTGCAAAACTGACATTTTAACAAGTAATCAGTGAAGTTGATAACTTTTAAAATTATTTTTTGAAGTGATATTTTCTAAAATAATTCTTTGATAATGATATCTTTTAAATATTTTAGAAAAGTGAGATTTTTACAAATAATCAACAAAAATGATATTTTTCTAAATTCTATTGAAAGGTGGTATTTATGTAATTCTCAGATTTTTTAGCATAACTTATGTTTGGGACCTCAAAACTGAGTTCTGACTTCGAATTTAGACTCAGTGAGATTGAAACATGAATTGGATATAAATTACGACTATATTTTGTAGTAGCACGAACATTGGAAATTTTGTGTTATAAAAAGTGCACCATTTTATGTGCCACAGACCAGTCTCACATTAAGACTTATTTTTGACAGAGTATATATCTAATCTAGTATTTTTGGGTATTTGAATTCAGTGGAGACCTCTGTTTCTCCGTTTGAGGCTTCGGTAGAAAAGTCACTTTTTCAAGTGGACTTACCGGGATTCAAAAACTGTTATTCGAATACCCAAGTAACCAACAGGAGTTTCTTCGAGTGTCGTTAGCTTGGTATTATTACCATATCGAGGTAGCGTTTTAATTGTCTGATTTTATATCTGTTTTGATTTATAATTACATTCAAATTTATTTATGAAAAATCATGATTTCACGATGGTTTAATTAATTGTTGTAAATTGTTGGGTTATACTAGGATTGGATTGTGTAGATTATTATACATATTTTTATAATGTGATTATGGGGTAAAATAGCATTGTGCTCCCCATATTACAGTAAATCCCAGAATAGTGCCAAGTTGGAATTTTAAAACATGATATGATTTTTAGACGCATGGTTATTGTGAACGGTTACATATTATACATACCATAGGACCACACACTTAAGTTCCATAGTTATATCATAATATTTTAGATCGCTGGCGAGTTGCTGCAGTGCTAGGTAAAAGACCTAAACCCCTGTGCAGGTTATTGGCTGATACACCTATGGATAATGTCAGAATTCCGGTACCTCTAGTACAGAGGTATTACAAGGCTGTGATGGAAGGATGAAAGCTCACTCATATACTTGGTTGATTTATGATATATATAGATTTGGTTTTGAATATGTGATTATTCTGGATACCAATGGCTTATAAATGAATTTTGGAAAATATATTAACTATGTAGGTTTGGTAAAAATTACATCCATTCAAAGAGGTAATTGAATTACTACTGAGCATGTGAATACTCACCTCCTACGTCTTCCACTTTCATGTATTTGACTATTTGAGGTAGTCGTCTTGATAAATAGACAAATTATGCAGCTTGTGTATATCGTTCTGCTCTTAATCCCTAATGGGTATCTAAACTCTTTTAACTTTCATTCCTTGTTCAATTATTTAATCAATAGTAGTGAACTTACTAAGTGGATATATGAGGATAATTTTGATGTTAAACTGAGAACTTAAGATTGCAAGTGATTTTATGTAACCTATTTTGAACGTTGAACTAAAGATTTCGGCTGAATTCAATTTACCAAAGTTTATAATTTCTCAACATGATTCCAAATAAGATAGCTAGAAATATTCCTAAACTTTGAATGGTATTTTTATCAAGTAATTAAAACTAATAAGAGTTTTAATTATTATGGAATTTTATAGTGATTTAAGGACCAACATGAAATTATCTAATACTTGATTTCTTCTAAATTTTGTAAAATTAATATTTTATTACATTTTCACATAAAATTACTAAAAGTTACGATTTTAAATTTCTAGTCGTGACACAAATTAACAGTTAAATGGACCTATTATGCTTTTAAATGTACATAGTCCAAAAGCTGATAGGCTTAGAAATTTTCGTTATCAAGCAATGCACAAAAAGAGGGGAAAAAAAAAGAAGAAAATAACTTAAATTCTAAAAAGGAGTCTCCTTTTCATTCTTCAAATTTACCCAGGAAAAATAACTATGAATCAAGATGAAGAATAAGATGATCTAAAAAAAATTATAGAGAAATATGCAAAACATATAAATATGATATAAAGAATTAAAGAAATATTAAAAAAAAAAAAAAAAAAGAGCCGCATCCTGCAACGGAAAAAAAAGAATAATTTTCTTATATAAACTTTTATAAGAATCTAAATATATATATATATATATATATATAGAGAGAGAGAGAGAGAGAGAGAGAGAATTAAAATGATTTAAAAAAAAAAAGAAAAAAGAAAAAAATACGTCGTAGACAAAGAAAAAAACAATCATCTTATACACTTATTTTGATAAGACTCTATAGTTTTTTTTTTTTTATTATAACATAATTGCTTATTTCACATTGAAAGACAATATAAGAAAATAAATTTGCAGTAGTTTGTGCCTTTGTGACGTGGTGTGTTTATGATGTTTGTATAGTTTTTGTAGTTTGTTTTCTTTTGTTTAATAAATCTCGTCTTGGATTAAAAATAAAGTGGATATGCAAACAGAGTTCTCTAATCTTTAGCTGTCTAAAAGATTGTAAGTTAATTATATTCTTTAATTTTTAATTCTTTTTACCTTGAAAATTAGACATTAAAAATGAAAAGAATGAATGAACACAATTGGGTATTTTTGGAATATTAGAAATGTATAAAGTAAAAACATAATTATATAAAATTACTTTTGTTATGTACAAAAAAATTAAATATATATAACCCAAACGGTGATGCATTTAGAACTTCCCATCTTAATAATCTGAAATTTCGCTGGGATTTCGGTGGACTTTTGCGAAATTTTTATCCTTCCTAAGAATCAGAAGTTAATGATAAGAGTAGTACACTATAACCAAGAGTTTTTCAACCCTTTTTTTTTTTTTGGTGAATTATTATTGTTTCAATATTTTAAATAAGGTTAATAAAGCTGGTTGATATGATAAAAATATATGTATATAATTATATGTTTCAAAAGTCTAAACAGATTGCTGGAAAGAATTCATCTGGCTGGCAACCATGGAACTGTCCCCTGCATCTTAACCAAGTTCATTAATCAACATGTGATTTATGGTTAATATTAGGTTTGTGAGTTTGTCGCATTGGAATATTGTTAAAGTTATTATTCTAAAGCAGAATTCTAAATTTCTAGATTCTAATTGTAGTCTTTTTCTAGACTCTAGTTCATTTGTTTAGTTTTGCATTATCTCCTCTATCTAACCTCAAGACTAACGACTGATCCACTCTCTCCATGTAGATATTTACCCGGTTAGATTGTTTATATATATATATATATATATAATTTAACTTTCTATGGGATAGTAATCTTTAGAAGAAAAAAGCTTAGGTACCAAACTAAGAGCAATTCTAATGTAGTGCCGAATTTTATACTAAATTATTATTTGGCATATAACTCCAAAATCATGCGTTATTCAAAACCCATCCACTAAAGCACAGTTATATTTGGATAATAGTTTTAAAAACAAATCCACCATTTTCAGCCTTCTATTAAAAAAATAAAATCACACATTTTCATTAATATCAAATAAAAGTTCCAATTTATGTTTTTTTTTCTCAAATTTCACCAAATTCACTTGTATAGTCAAATTGAATGTTTTTTAACTATTAAAATTAGGTAACAGGATTCAAAAAAAAAATTTAGTATGCCTAAATGTTGTTACTATTAGATTTCTAAGAGATTACAGATAATTCTTCGATCGAAACGATTGTCTTCGGGCTATTTCTATGAATACCAATAGATAACTTTAAAAAATAAAAATATTTCTACAATAAATTTAAACTCTAATTTTGATTATATACGTGAATTCAGAGAAATTTGATATAAAGACACAAATATATAGTTTTATTTGATATTAGTAAAAATGTGGATTTTTTTGATAAAAGGTTAAAAGTTGTAGATTTTTTTCATATATTATCTCGTGTTATATTTTATGTCAAATTTCACCAAATTCACTTGTATAGTCAAATTGAATGTTTTTTAATTTTTAAAATTAGGTAATAGGATTCAAAAAAAAAATTTAGTGCGAAATATTGTTACTATTAGATTTCTAAGAGATTACAGATAATTCTTCGATTTAAACGATTGTTTTTTGGCTATTTCTATGAATATCAATAGATAACTTTAAAAAATAAAAATGTTTCTACAATAAATTTAAATTCCAATTTTGATTATATATGTGAATTTGGAGAAATTTGATATAAAGATACAAATATATAGTTTTATTTGATATTAGTAAAAACGTGGATTTTTTTCGATAAAAGGTTAAAAGTTGTATATTTTTTTCATATATTATCCCGTGTTATATTTTATGTCAAATTTAGCATTCACTGTGTGCCAAATGATAAATTTAACATATAAATGTATTGGCAAGTTTTAGCATTGGCATATAAGTTGAACTTTATGTAAGAAGGAGGGGGAAAAAAAAAACTCTCAAATCACTCAAAAATAACATTGTGCAGTAATGTTGGATAAATGTCTAGGTATTTAGGATCATATCATACATTATTCCAACCTACAAACAGTATTTGGTCCCTCTCATGCAACAAGCAAAATTATCTTATATGGACTAGCTCAATAAAGGCAACTTCTCGTTTTGACATATAAGAATACAACGTTAACGAATCGTCGAGATTTTGATCATATTTCGTCCTATATATTACTTCTTTTAACCTTCTTGTTACTCATGACATCATATATAAGTATATGTAGCTTGATACTAAAACATTGATTAAAGTGTGTCCGGTATTGTACAAAAAAATATCTCAGATTTTAAATTCAATAAATAAATAAAGAGCGAGGTTTCTTTATTTGATCAAAGTCTGATTAATTTGTCACACTATGAATTGCTGTGCTGGCTTGGCAAAGGAACAAGTACCAATAAAGGTACCTTGTTTTGGGGGAAAGGGTCGAAAATAGTCGCATATTAATTAGCAAAAGCCATCTTACAAAAAGTAATTAAAAATTTTAATCAGTAGGATTTTGTTGGAACAAGTTCTGTATGTCTAGAATTTTGAAGCCAACGAGGAAAAAGAAAATTCAAAATAACTGATATTCAATTGGTACAAAAATAAATAAACAACCTGGCCTTAATTCCTCAAACCATAGTCTTTATTCATTTTTTTTTTTTGAACCTAATTAACTTTTTGGTAGTATGTACAATATTTATGGGTGATCTGTCATTTGACTCATTTCACCGTGTATGTTGTTCTGAATATTTGGGTTTTGTTGACAGTTGACGTTACTATGTGACTTTTTTTTTCTTCAAGCAAAATCTCTGTAACAATAATTGAGGACATAATAAAAATATTTTTAAAATATTAGTTCACGATATAAATGCTTTGTTGTGAACCTTTTTTTTTTTTTTTGCTGGAGGGCTTTGTTGTGAACCTTATTTAATACATAATTAATCTTAATACTAATTTGATCAATAAGGTTCATGCGCGAGTACGTGTTGAAAAGCATTGATCATGGTTCATTGCTCAAGTTTTTTTTTTTTTTTTTTTTAATATTTCATTAAATTTTCAATTTAAATATTAGATATTTCCAGCCAAAAACAGTTCAAAGGTGCATAGTTCCTAACAGATTGAGTGCAACTCTGCTGGTAATGTACACGTGGAAGCCGTAGTCCTAACAGAGAGAATCGGGCATCTCTACGTTAGCCAAGATAGTTTATGGACTTTTTTTTCCCTCCTTAAAATGTGCGGGGGTTTGATTCAATATTTGCATCAACGTGCTAGAATGCCTAGGAAATAAATACTCTATTACCTAACTTTCTTTACACGCAGTTGTTTAATAACTAATTTGAAAAATTTAGAGTGTATTTGATATAAGATTTGAATTATATTCTTTAAATTTAAAAACAATTTTTTTTTTAATTTTATACATAAAAATTATTTACAAATTTATATAATATGATTCAAATCTCATTCTAAACTTACTTTTAGTTACGGTATTAAATGGATTTGCTTCTCATATTCACTAAGAGCCCAAGATAATTGCAAACAAGCTAGCTAATTATATTTGGGGTTCTTTTGGCCCTTAAATTATTGTTAAAATCTCATTTGGGTGCCTAAATTTTAAATTTTCTTATTTTGATATTAAACTATTAAAATTGTTCTATTTGACTCATTTTCAACAATAGTCCTTAACTATTTAATATAATGGGAGAAAAATAAAACTTATTTTTCAAAGTTGGACTAATGCTAAACTTAAATTGTGTTTAATTACTATTTTGTCCTTATATATAACAACTAGTTAATATAACATGTGGTGTGTTGAATAAAGACCAATGACTAATCATTTATCCTTTAATTTGGTTTACATGCTTATAGATTTTCTTCGCAATGTTACTAAGTATTGATGGAGGTTTTATCAACAATAAATTTATGAAAAATCAAGAGATGTGGCTTGTGTGAATTGAAATAATAATCAAAGCAAATAAGGAGAGAGGG
>JXTB01000220.1:0-30804 GCA_002914805.1 Parasponia andersonii | reverse complement strand
AGGTGAACCATCATTGTGCGGGACGTCGCCTCTTTTGCTGCGAGTTTCAGCGAGTTGTTGTAACAAGTCCTCGCATCATACTGGTTTCCTCGCACCTCGCCGACACCATGTTGGGTCGGGAACTTCATCGTTAGATGATAGATCGAGGTGACAGCTCGAAGTTCCCTTAATGTTAGTCTTCCCAGGACAGCATTAAAGGCAGATGGGCAATCTACTACTAAAAATTGGGTCATTACTATTGAAACCCTCGGGAAGGTCCCAACGCTGACCATTAGTTCGATCATGCCCATAGGCATCAAGCTGTCTCCAGTAAAACCGTAGAGCGGAGCGGCGGCGGGCTTCAGGTCGCTCTCATTTAGTCCCATCTTCTTGAAGGCGTCGAAGTACAGGATGTCCACAGCACTTCCGTTGTCGACCAACACTCGCCACAACTGTGTGCTTCCACAGTTGATTTTTACGACCAGCGCGTCGTTATGCGGATAATGGACCTCCCTTGCATCTTGTTCCGTGAAGGTAATATCCATTTCCGGTACTCGCTGAAGTTTGCGTGGTCGCTGATCAAGGTGCATGACGTTGGTCAACGGCTGCTGTCGAGCTTCTCGTGCGTATCTATCCTGTGCTCGCTTGGAGTCTCCTCCAACATGCGGCCCTCCGAAAATTGTTCGCACCTCACGGTGGATTTCTGGAGGTCGCTGTTGGTCTTCTTCTCGCCTTTCCTCGCTCTGTTTGGTATATTGCCGCAACCGTCCCTCTCTAATTAGCCTCTCGATTTCATCCTTCAGGGCGAAGCAATCATTAGTATCATGTCCAATATCATTATGATACTGACAGAACTTGTTGGGGTCGCGCTTTGCCCTGTCTCGCTTCATCGCCCCTGGTTGACGGTATCGCTCCTATTGGTTTGTGACCGCATAGATATGATCTATGGGAGCGTTTAACTCGGTGTGGTTGGTGAACCTCATGGGAGCCTTTGAAGTTTCTTGCCTTTTAGGCCTAGGCTGGTTCTCATTGGCCTGTTCATTGTTCCTCTTGTTCTTCTTACTGCCGCTGTTGTCGGTGATGACCGCAACCTTTGCCGCATCTGTCTTTCCTCCTTTTTTGGTCTTTTGAAGGTTCTCACGGGAAGACTCTAATCTTAGATGTCGACCAACTCTTCGGTAGAAGTCTTCGAGAGTTCTACATTCTCTCTCAAGCAATTCCTCCCAGAGCTTTGTTTCTGGTCGCACCCCTGCCATCATAAGAGTAAGAACTCCTCCTTCAGGGGGGTTGTTGACCTTTGCTAGCTCTGTAGTAAATCGATTGAGATAAGATCGTAGAGTTTCCTCTGGGCCTTGTCGGATTGCAGATAAACTGACAAGCGGAACAGTGAAGTTCTTTGCGGCCTGAAATTGCCTTAAGAATGCCGTCTGTAGTTGTTGCCAGGATGAAATCGAATCGGGTTTGAGTCCTCGAAACCACTTCTTTGACGCTCCTGAGAGTGTTACAGCGAAGCATCTGCAGCGCGCATGATCACTAACCCGATGAAGCTCCATAAGGTCGCTGAAGTGATCCATATGGTCCTGTGGATCAGTCTTTCCATCAAAAGTGTTGATGGTGGGAAGTCTGAATCTGGTAGGAAGGGCTGCAGCTCGAACTTCCTCGCTGAATGGCGACTGGCGATACCCATTAGCGAGCTCATCATCCCAGCCAGCAAGCGCATCTAATGCGATCCGTAAATTGTGAACGTCGACGTTCAGAGGGAAAGCATCATTCCTTGCTGGTGGTATGAGCGACCTCCGTTCGTTATCTTGTTTCGCAGCAGGCTGGTCTGGTGGGGTCTCTTGGGTTCTATGAGAGGAATCCAGTGGCATAGTGTGACGAGACCGGCTGTGGTCGCTATGATGCGATACAGATCGATCATGGCCACGTCGTCGCTCCAAGTACTGCCTTAGGTCAGTAGGATCTTGTCTTGACTCCCTGCTGATTCTTTCGAAGACACTTCTCGATGATCGTCCTTGTTCGCTGCTCAAGTGATCCTGGTTGTTGTTGGATTTATGAGAAGGTTGTGTACGACCATGGTTCGTACTCGAACTCTCCGTACGAGACTCTAGAGGCAAGTCTGCGACCTTACCTTTCCCTTTGGAGGTGCGTTCTTCATGACGCTCCTGCTGAGTTCTTGGCTGGTCGCGTCTTCTCGTCTCGAGAATTTGTATTCCCTTCGCAGGACGTTCTTTGGGACGTTCATGTTGTGGTGGAGTCACCATCTGCCCTTCAGCAAGTCGTCGCAGAGTGTTGTTGATCTGGTTAGTGACTTGCTGAAGGTTCACGAGCGTTTCCTCCATGCGATCCTATCTTCGAGATAGGTCCTCTGTTGCCGTCATAGTAGGCTGTTCCGGAACGGGATCTGCCTGTGTAGCAGCAGTACTCTGAGGTTGATTTTGGCTAGTCCCGGTGGCTCTGGTAGTGTTTCTGGTATTTGCCATTATCGAAAAGGTGGAATTTGACAAATATTTCAGCCGGAATAGCCCTCCTTCTAGCGCCAATTGTTGATGGAGGTTTTATCAACAATAAATTTATGAAAAATCAAGAGATGTGGCTTGTGTGAATTGAAATAATAATCAAAGCAAATAAAGAGAGAGTGATTTATAGTGGTTCAGCCCCAAAAAAGATGAGCCTACGTCCACTGTTTTCTGATTATTTTATGGATAATGATGAACACTCAAGGTTACAATCTCGTTTAGAAATCGAGAAGACTGAAAGCTAT
Source organism: Parasponia andersonii (assembly GCA_002914805.1). Lineage (NCBI taxonomy): Eukaryota > Viridiplantae > Streptophyta > Magnoliopsida > Rosales > Cannabaceae > Trema > Trema andersonii. Next base: position 28,061 of record JXTB01000220.1, on the reverse strand, counting down.
TGAAGAATACTAAAGACTTAGACTACCCAAAGTTTGGAATATTCTAAGCTTGAATTTGCTCTGACTTCTATTATCTGTGACTTGTTTCTGCCTAGAACTTGATATGTTTCTTCGGAACTAGAGCCCCCTTTTATATAGATCACAGTGACCTTATGTCCCTAGGTTCCTTATGTCTCTAGGATCCTAATTGTATAAACGGGTAACTATACAATTGGGTAACATAAATTAAATAACAATACAATTGGATAACTACTCGAAAAGGATAACTTAGTTAATCGCAAATAGGAGTCTTCAGTTTCCCTTTTCTTGTAGGTTTCTTCCACAGCATTTACTTGTTTCCCTCTTCTTGTAGGTTTCCTTTATTGTATTTGCGTGTTTTCCTTAACAAACAGGAATCCTATAAGATAAGGGAAACACGCCAATACAGTAAAGGAAACCTACAATTGTATAAACGGGTAACTATACAATTGGGTAACATAAATTAATAAGTGGATAACCATTCAAAACGGATAACTAGTTAATCGCAAATAGGAGTCTTCAGTTTCCCTTTTCTTGTAGGCTTCTTCCACAGCATTTACTTGTTTCCCTCTTCTTGTAGGTTTCCTTTATTGTATTTGCGTGTTTCCCTTTTCTTATAGGTTTCCTGTTTGTTAAGGAAAACTGCACGGAGAAGGTCGCACAAAAACCTGCGAAAGAGGTCGCATATAAGCACCACGAAGGAGATTGCATATATCCTTCTTGGAAGAGGTCGCATATAATTCTTATGCGACCTTAGGATTTTAGACCGCACAACACTAAGCTAGATAACTTTGGATTGCAGTTCGGCAATTTTCTTACTGGTCCTCTTATTCATCGAGCTTGATTTTTTTTTCTTTTGTTTTTCGGTGTTTCTCGTGATAATTTAGGACTTACATGACATATTAAATGAAAATTTTCTAATAATTTAGGAACTAATCATTTTATCATTTAATTTGGATTACATTCTTAAAGATTTTCTTGGCAGTCTTCCCAAGCTAGCTAGCTAACTTTGGGTTACAATTTTATAAAATTTATAAGTGTTCTTCTTATTCATTGAGTTTCATTAATTTTCAGTATTCTCTAGATATTTGGTTCAGGTTATAGGACATATAAAATAATACTTTAGTTATAGTTGGGAGACTAGTCATTTATATTTTAATTTGGATTGTGTTGACATTTTTTAGTTTATATGTCAAAATTAAAGTGACACTTCTAAACCAAAATATTTGACTAACACCATCAAAACTTAAAAATTTACACAAACACCCCTCTTTTAGTAGCATTTGACAAAAATTGTTGACCATTGAATTTTATACCAGTAGACAAATTTTTAATCAATAAAACACAAATAAACTCGTAGAACTTTGATTTTTCAATGTTTTTTTAGGCCGGGATTGTGTCATTATAATTATTTATGGTTTAGAAAATATCATTGTAATTTTGAAATAAATCAAAAAATGTAAGTGAGTGAATTTTTCGTAAAGAGAATTTTCAATTAGAATTAGAAATGACAAAAAAAAAAAAAATGTATGTGGAAGAACAATAGGTTGCCTGCGACTTTTTACAGTTTTACTCTTTGAAGTGGACCCCACAATAATATCTGATTCCCGTTTTTTTTTTCCTTTTTTTAAAAATGTATATACATATATATATATATTTTTTTTTTTGGGTTCGGGATTGGGTCGTCGTTGGGACCGACGGGTCATTGTCACAAAAGTCTGCATGTCTTTCTGGAGTCTGGGTGTGGGAATCTAACAAAGGGTCCCACTTAGACTTGCTGACAGCCCAATCAGAAGTTGAAACGTGTGAGGGGGAGAGGGTTTCTGCTGACTGTGACTGTGACTGTGAGATGAGTAACAGAGTGATGAAGGAAGGTGGTCTGTTTCGGTACTTATGGTATGGGACACACACTCAGTGACTGACCTAATTTTCCATTTCTATGTCAATTTGTCAATTAAAAAATAAAACAAACTCACCTATGGTATGACTATCACCTGCGCGCTATTGTCTATAAGCCTATGACCTATCCTCCTTCACTTGTCTCAGCGCTTGAAATACACGCTTCTCACTCGCCCTAAAACCAATTTTCTTTTTTTTTTTTTTTTAAATAAAAAAAAACTAACATTCAATTTTACTTTCTTCTGTTTTTTTATTTTACTTTTATTATTAAAAAAATTAATCGTTATACCACTCTTTGCACAAATTAGTATTAATATTATATATAATAAGCTTATAATTAAGTTCAATGTATTATTAATATAAGAAAAACTATTTATCACAATATTTATTTGATGAATTAACTTCAATATAAGGTATTATTAATATTGAATTAAATATAATATTATATAAAACATTAAAGAATGTATTATCTCTATATTAATTTTAATGAGACGAATTTAGCATATTTATTTATTCAATGAACTACATTTAATATAAAATATCATTAATATTAAATTAAATATAATATTATATAATACATATATATATTACTACTAGTACAAAAAAATAATAATAGAACTAATCATATTATGAATAAATAAAAATTAAATTAAGAATTTTTAGAACATTTAAAAATAGAATATTGATCAAAGAAGCTATCATATTTTTATTTTTTCTCTGTTTCAGAATTAATATATATAGATAGATGTTTGGAATGTATTCAATCGTCTACATTTTTTCTCACGGAATGTTATTACTTTTTTTTTTTTCTGTTTAGAAAGTTATAATTTTTTTTCCCTAGTGTATACATTAAATATGAACAAGAATAATTTGGATTTTTTTTCAAAAAAATATTTTTAAAAATTGGTATAAAAACACGTGCATAAAAAATACAGCTGAACATGCATTAATAAAAATTTGTAAATTTATTAATATAGTTTTACAAATACGTGTGAAAAAAAATACACTAACGAAAGTTACAACCTTTCAATAAAGAAATAAATAATTTTCAACTAATTTAATTTGTTGGCATATTAAATAATGGCAAAACAATTTATTGGGATGAAAATAAGTTAAATTTGAAAGAAAAGCTAAACTTTAGATAATGAAAATGAAATTGACAAGAGTNATTGGTGCCCATATATATATATATATATATATATATATATATATATATATATATATATATATATATATATATTAAGCACGGGTGCTTCTTTAGTGAGTATTGTAATATTTACCTATGGATGGATATTTTGATTTTTTTTTTATCATTTTTATTGAGATCAAATGGCTATAATGAGTCAAACATTTGTGTCAAAAAAATCTATTGTATAAACTGCTAAAATGAATATTTTTATTATTTAGTTTTCATTTTTTTTTCAATATAATTCCATGAATATACTCTTAATATTCTAATTCTCATTCAAAACAAAAAAAAAAAAAACTAGTTCTCATTAACTTCTTCAAGGCATAATTTCATTAATTTCAATTCACCATAAATTTAATTCATAATAAAATTAATTCAATATTTAAAAAAGTAACAAAATTTTCCTTTTTAATGCAAAAAAAAAAAAAGAAAAAGAAGAAGAGCAAACTTATGATCTTAGACTTTACCATAAAAATGTATTTAAGTTATATCAAAAGAAATTGAATTAAAAATATCAATGAAAAAATAGAAATTTGATTATTAAATTCTAAAAAATTAAACTTAATATTATAGGTAATTAAAATTTTTTAAAATTAGAAGTGACAAAATCTTGTTCTAAATTTATCATTTAAAAAAAAAAAAAAAACTTCTTACAGAAATCCATGCCCATAGTGTTAAAAAATTGAAAATCTCGGATCAGCTAAAATTTTCGAGAAATCTCAATTTTATTTCAAAAAATTAACACTCTTTAACAATATTTAGAAAAATAATTTTTTTAATTTGTATTTTTTTTTAAAGTACCGTAGGTTACTAATTAATTTACTTAGGGTAACCAAGAGTTAATTGTAGTAACTAGTCTGATTACCTCAAGGACATTGATCAATTGTCTTAAGTACCTCATCAATTAGTAAAAAAATGCTACTTTTCTAAATATTTTTAAAAGTGTTATGTTTTTAAATAATTGTGGGATGTTTTAAAAAATCTGAAAATCTGCGATTTTTCAATTTTTTTAAAAACTTTACCATATAATTTATAATTATCGCAAATCATATTCCAAAAAAATATTTCATTTCATTTTAAAAATATTAAAATTAAAACAACGTATAAGAAAAAAAAAAGCCTTAGAATTGTCGATAAATTTAAATGGAATACTTTTATTCTATTTCACAAATATTAAAAATGTTCCTAAAACCTATTATCTACATGAATTTGAATTAAAATATAAGTAAATTAGTTTCTTTTTTTTGAATTGGAATTCAAATGGAAATAAATAGAATTAATTTGGTCATAATGCCCATCAATGGAGCAAAAAACAAAAATACTCATTGAAACTCACCATTTTAAATACATTTGAAAAAAATACATAATTATGCTATAGAGATATCTACAAAAAAAATATCTTGAAATTTGGGTGTTCTGTAATTTAAACTTTGACATTTGGACTCTGCAAAATAATACTCTGATATTAAGAATTCCTGAAAATTAATACCCTAGACAGGTTTTATGACCAATTTAAGGAACGAAAAAATAATAATATCCTCCATTAAAACTAAATTAATACATATTATTCATCTTAATTTTGAGGATATTATTGTATTTTATCAGTTAAAATTATTCAAAAAATCTGTCGAGATATTAATCTTTAGAAATTTTTAATTTTAGGATATTGTTTTGTAAAGTCTAAACTTTAGAGTTTAAATTACAGAACATCAAGACTTCAGGATATTTTTTTATAGTTATCCCTTATACTATATTATATAATAATACATTTGTATGGGCATAATACGAGTTTTATACCTAAAATTGCTAACTATTATATAGGAAGAATGTTACAAAATGACATTGTATTTTTTTTTTAATATACACAATACCTCGTGTTTTTTTTTGGTAATAATACCTTGTGTGTTTTTAGAAATATGGGGAAAAGTTCCCTGAATTTGATTTTTTTATTCCAAAAAAACCTTCTAATTTAACTAGTTTTTAAATTTGACCTTCTCATCCAAGTTAAATCATAAATTTTGATGGGAAATAACATAACTATATTGAGTGGAGGGTAAGTTTAGGTTTAGAGCACAATTTTATTTGTATTTTAATCCATGGATAGTGATTTGGAAAATATTACCTTTAAGCAATTCTTAAATTCAATATAAATCTAAATCTACTTTTCATTAAGGTTCATTTTGTCATTTTTCATGAATTTTCGAAATATATGACATGAGAAAGATTTTAAAGTTATATATTATCAAACTCAAAGGATAATGTGATAGTTTGTCATAAAGCAAGGTTGACCACAATATTTATACGTGCAATTGAAGCTCAAATAAAAAATTTGACACCTTCTTAGTGAATTTAAGTAGGTTTTCAAGTTACCTAAATATTAAAGTTATTTTGCAATTTTGAAGTAGACGATTTAAAGAAAAAGTAATTTGAGTGCGTGAGCCCTACCTTGAAAACAATCATTATCTACTTATAGATAATTGCCTTATCTCATAAAAAATAGGTACATGTGTGATTAAGTGGTTTTTTTGTGTGATTAAGTTGGTAACAGTCACCAGGACTCTCTGCACCTGCATGGAAAAAATTCATTCAGTTCCCATTAGAATTATTTTCAGATTGGTAATTTTTACTACACGACGACAACTTTAAAAAGATAAGAAATAAACGAGTATAAATGACACATTTAATTTTTGTGTTAATTTTGGCTAACATGAATAACACGAATGATAAATTGGTGAATTTTAGATCAATCCATCCAGCCTAAAAATGATCCTTGTAGCACATTTAATTAAAATGTATCATTTTTGTGTCAACACAACCCGACACGTATTAATATGACATATTTATTAATATTTTAAAATAATTTTAATTAATATTAAATATTTTATATGTATTTATTTAAATTAATTAATATATTTGAATTAATTAGTATATAATTTGTCAAAATTAAATAATTATATAACACTGAATAATCGTATCAAATAGGTCATAATTACATATAACATATTTATTAGAGATGTTATACATGTCATATCGTTTTATATATTCATTAATTGTACTGTGTTGTACTGTGTTTGAGTTTATACTTTTTACACTTTTATTAACTATGTTTAAATTAAAATTTTATCATATCGTGCTAATCATGTCAACCAAAACACCGTAACACAAATTACTAGCTTTTCTGGTAACTTACTCCATTCTTTGTAGTGTAAGACTAGTAACATGTAGGCAAGATTCAAGCCGAAACACCACGGGAAAAATTATTGTGTAAATTCACTTTTAACATTTAATTTGTGTTTATGATCACTTCTATTCTACAAATTCAATCACACCGGTATTGACGAAGACATCTATGACTTTTAACGATTAGACTATAGTCAATTTTTTATTACTTGATTGACAAATAATCTTTGGGAAAAACTTAAAATATTTTGTGCTCGAGGAATTGGGACAAAAATTCTAAAAATGGTGGATCAATTAAGTTGTTTAGCGCAAAAAGAAAACAAAAAACCTTCAAGGACCGCTTGAAAAAGTTCTTTCTTTTTCAAAGTTTTCCTAAAGCGGCCCTAAAATTTTTTTTCTAAATAGTTATAACAATAGTTTGAAAACCTTGTAATCTTTTTTACCTATAAATAGAAAAGTTCAAATGAAGATTATTTATTTATTTTTTAGGGACGAATGATCGAATAAAGAAATTATATAGGTACGACTTTCTAATTTACATAGAAATAATAAGGGAAAGATTAGAAATTCAAAATTTGAAACTTCATGAACGTAATAAAAGACAACTACAAGCACATTTTCTGAGTTTTAGTATTATAACCAGCTATGCACTGAATCATCCTTTATTACGATAATTTAAACAGATATTCATAAAAGGAGTACATTTAGACCTATAATCAAGGAGAAATGAAGAAACGAATTGTTTTGATGTCACCCAAAGGAGTTAACTAAATCTTCTGAGACACGATGTCCTAAATTTTGAAAACAATAACAATTTGGTTAGCCCTAACAAAGAAAAGCAAAAATATAAAGAGAAAATTGTATATTTGAAAAATATTCCACTTCCACCTTCTAAGATTTGTCATTTGTAGCAAGGATAGAAAGAGAAAACAAAACAAGGTTTTATGGATTAGTCATTTCAATCTTAGAAAAGGGTCAGGTTTTTCATGTCTGTAAAAAAAAAAAAAAATCGCAGAACTTGTCAAAGTTAATATTATAGCTTAAAGTAAATTGAAATAACCCTAAAATATGAACTAGTTCTTAATACTTTATCAACATCTATGCTCTAGCTGAAGTCACTAATTTACATATTAATATGATATTCGTTCGACTAATTAACGAAATAAAAAATTTCAAACGAAAAGACAAAAGGCAAAGCTTATGCGAAAAATGAGAATGCAATAACTTCCCCTCTTTATAAATTAATGAATATATATCTCATGCCCAAAGTTGCACAACAAAATTTAAAAAAATATATATATTTCAATAACAAGACATGTTTAGTGATTCCATTTCCCAAAAAAAAAAAAAAACGACATGTTTAGCGACATTTGCCTTATTCTTTTCTTTTAGATATTCAATTGAAACCCACGTACCTTACTTAATAAAATTAAAAGACAAATATACCCTTTTCTTCCAACTATGCCCTTCTTACCCTGTTATTAAAATAGCCCAAAATCACGAACATTTCGAAAATAAAGAACGGAATTTCCTAAAAAAGAATATTTGAATATCATTAGCATTTAAAGCCTTAAATTAAATACCGGATTCTTATAAGATTTGACAAAAGTATAAATTAATAGAATGTTCGCCGAGTTACCGCATTACCCCAAAATGGTAAAAATATTGTCAAATAATATCCAAAATACAAAATTTGGGTTCACATGACGAGAAAAGTACTCATCATCATCTTTAATGAACTTCATGGCCTTATCACCGTTGTTCTCGATCCAAATCCCATAACTTTGACCAAAAATTACTGAAAGTTGACTTCTGGCCAGTACAAGATCAGGTTCACTCTAACTCTAGTGGACTAGATTGTAGAGTATCATTTCTGAAAAAAGGTCTACAAGGTCCAGTGTTCTATATAGAGACCAGAGAGAGTTTTTACCTTTAAAATTAAAAAATAAAAAATGGACGAAGGGTTCAGGGAAAGACATAAACAAATAGTTTAAAGACAAATGCTTTTGCATTCTGTTAGGAAGAAAAAGCTAAAGACAAAATACACAGTAGAGAGAGAAAACATGACAATTTAGGGAGAGAGAGAGAGGGGTGAAGAGTTTCACTAAAATACTTAAAAAGATTTCTGTTCTGTTGGGTTGAAACCCTTCAGTCTGTTCTGACCATCACCATCATTGTCCATTTGTACAGCTTTTACTTACTACCACTTTCTTTGTTCCATTTCTCCTTTTCATGCTATTGGGTTCTCTTCTAGTTCATGTTATTTGGCTTCGGGTTTTTGAGAAAAGACTGAGACAACCAAGTTTCAGTCCTCAAAATTCAGACTTTTTTCATTTGTTTTTTTGGCTTCTGGGTTTTTGAGAATAGACTCAGACAACCAAGTTTCAGTCCTCAAAATTCGAACTTTTTCGTGTTTTGGCTTCTGGGTCTGTGATCTCTGCTCTGCTTTTCTCTTTTCAGTCTCTCAAGTTTAGTCCTGTTTTTAAATTAAAAAGAAAAAATGACCGTGGAGGACCAAAGGGGTGGAGAATATGGTGCCTTTGACCGGTTTCCGGTGGGTATGCGAGTTCTTGCCGTTGACGATGATCCAATTTGCCTCAAAGTGTTGGAAACTCTCCTTCGTAAATGCCAGTATCAGGGTTTGTTTACTTCTTTCTTGTTAATTGCTTATTAGTGTTGAATTTTAACATTGACATGAATACTTTGAATTGGAAATGGTTTTGGTTAATTAACACACACACACTCTCTCTTTCGGTTTGGTTTAACGTGTCGTCTTATGTTTCTTCTGCAATTTTCTGTTCTTAGCTTGTATAATTCTGTTCTCAATTTTCTTTTCATTTTACACATTATTGTATAAATGGTTTCAAATGCCTTCCTTTTAAGTTTACGTTAATTGTTCAATTTTGAGTATTTCTCTGTGATAAGATTTAACGGTAAAGGCTGCTAGGTACTGTTTATGCTTTTCTGGTAAATGGGTCCTCTTTTTTTCGTGGTAATAGTGAATCGTATGTGATTCATCACTTTGTGTTTTATCTTTGAAACAGTTTTCAGGTTTTGGTTTAATTTTTGTGTGTGTTTTGTTGGTTTTGCAGTTACTACCACTAATCAGGCAATCAAGGCGCTTAAAATATTAAGGGAAAGCAGAAACAAGTTTGACCTTGTGATCAGTGATGTAAACATGCCGGACATGGATGGATTCAAGCTCCTTGAGTTTGTGGGGCTCGAAATGGACCTACCTGTCATTAGTAAGCATAACCCATTCCTTACATCTGTCCTATTTAGTTTTTTTGAGCCACTGATGCGTGCACAAACAAAGATTTACTCGGTTTTTTTTAAGTTCAGTTATTCAGTGTAAGGTCTTCCGGTTTAGTATTATTCGATTTTATCGTGGTAGTCTAGTGGTCATTGTTCCTTTGTTATTTCTATTCACGGACAAAATTCAGAAGTTTTACGACCTCCTTTGGAAGATTGATACTTAGAATGATTTGACCATTAGAATGATTGTTTCAGAAGCTAGCTCTCTTAATTTTTAACTGACGTTTCTTTCATTATATTCTCCCAGTGTTATCAGCACATAGTGATACGAAGCTTGTGATGAAGGGAATTACTCATGGTGCTGTCGATTATTTGTTGAAGCCTGTTCGAATTGAAGAGCTTAAGAATATCTGGCAGCATGTTGTCCGCCGAAAGAAGTTGGACCCCAAGAACCAAAGTAATTCTCAAGAGAAGGCTTGCCATGAGGCAGGAGAAGTTGGGAAAGGTTTGGCATCAACAGTTTATTTGGATTCGAATGCCAAACTCAATAAGAAGCGGAAGGACCAAGGTGATGATGAGGAAGAAGGTGGTGAAGATAGTGAGACTGAGAATGAAGATCCATCAGCAACCCAGAAGAGGCCTCGGGTAGTTTGGTCTCCAGAACTGCATAGAAAGTTTGTTGCTGCTGTACATAATTTAACCCTTGAAAGTGAGTTTTTTTTTTTCTAAAGTAAAGCTAAATGCAATGTTACTTCTCGTTTAGAGAGATTGCCTTGCTTAATGACCTTTTACCCATTCTTCTGATTCTTTTCTTTGTTCACGCTTCTTTCTTTGTAGAGGCTGTTCCTAAGAAAATTCTTGACCTGATGAATGAAGAAGGTCTGACAAGGGAAAATGTTGCAAGCCATCTACAGGTACAGATTTTCCCCGTAAGTTTACTCTTATTTACTAGCATCATTGCTTTATGGTAACAAGATCTTGAAATGTTCTCAACCGGCATGGAATTGGTTTGAATCTAGATGGGACTAACATGCATGACTATGAGGCTTTTGTTACTGTGAAGATAGTGCGTAAATTAGTTGGAAACACTTTTCATGGAAGCGGTCTTTCTTTTGATACCTGTTAATTTTATGAATTTAGGTTTATCCTAAATATTCTTGAATTCTCTTATAAAGACATCCGTTTTTAACCCATTTTTGTTTACACTGAAAGCGAGTTTACAAACATCATTTCCTGAGTAGTTATGGCTAATTATGGAAAAAGACTTGACAAGGAGTCAATTGGCACTAGTTTAGACATCCCATTCATCTGACTAGCTTAGGCACTATGAGTCAAATAGGGTACTATTACCCCAGGTATTTTAAGTAGAAACTCTGAGTCTCATCATCCCTGGTCATGTTGCAGAAATACAGGCTCTACCTAAAAAGAATTAGCACGGAGGCAACCCAGCAAGCTAGTATGATTGCTGCTTTAGGAGGTAAAGATTCCGCTTACATGCGCATGGGTACACTTGATGGGTTTGGAGATTTACAGGCCTTGACTGGGTCTGGAAGGCTGTCAAACACTCCTCTATCAACTTATACACATGGCGGGATGCTTAGTAGGTTGAACTCTCCAGCGGGGTTGACCCTGCGAGGAATTTCTTCTACTGGACTTATTCAACCTGGTAATCCACAAAATTTCAAGTCCTTCAATACTCTTGGGAAGTTCCAGCGATCTGTGTCGGCAAATCAAAGTACAAGTTTATTTCAAGGAATTCCCGCGTCGTTGGAGCTCAACAAGTTTCAGCAGACAAAATCCACTACTTATATTGGAGAGTTCAGTGCCTTGAATAACCCAACTGGTTTTGCAGTTCCTGCTAGCTTTCCAGACATGAGAGTGACTGTTGGTAACTCGGGCACTGCGTCCAATTCTTCAAGCACCTCTTTGATATTACAACCAAACCCACAGCAAACACATTGTAGGGGAGCTTTAGGAAGTCAATCTTCAGTCAGAGTGACTCCATTGCATTCTGAATCTTTTGACCGTGGTATCAGTGGTTCATCTAATTTTCTAGATCATAATCGCTGTAATGAAAGCTGGCAAGTTGCAGTTCAATCATCGAAATTTCCATCAACTGCTCTACCTATGAGTGAGCCTTCAAATCGTGGTCAGATGCATTCTAATGACTTGGGTATTTCATCTACCACCACCCAAATTGGTAACAAACCAAATGATATTTCTTCAGCTAGTGCATTTCTGGCTCCTTTAGCAGATTCTAGAAATGTACAAGGCCAAGATGGCTTGATTGGACATTTTGTTCAGACCACAAATTACAGAGTAAGTCAGGGGTGGGATGGGCAAACTAAAAATTATAACCACAACTTGAATCAGAATTTCAGTGCATCAAGTTCCTTGGTTTCTTCTAATTCCACTATGGAATACATAAACCAGGGTCTGGGCCAACAGGGTACAGTTTGTAGTGAAAACTTTAATAGATCCATACTCGACCAATTGAACGGGTGCACGTCATCTGTCTATGGGACCAGTGAGATTGAGAAATCTGTTATAGGCACCAAAATAGGATCCAGTGAGGACTACTTCTTAAGTCAAGCAAAGGCACAGGATGCTTTCATTCAAAAGAACTACGAGTCATTGGATGATATAATGACTGCTATGATGAAACAGGTATGACCACTAATTCTGCTTAATCTTGCATTTCTACTTTTTAAGATGGTATCAAATATTTGATTAAAATTTGTTTTCTTAGTATTACTTTCTTTTGAATCAGTCATTACTAAAACAATGACAGTTTGTTCAAAAGACAGTTGACTAACATGATCAACTTACGTTCATATTTCTGCGTTCCCCTTTTGCGGAATTTTAAAAAAAAATTAAATTCTTACAGAACTAGAATTTGAACGTAGTTAATTAGTAGTTATTCATATGATATTTCGGTGTTCAATACTTTCTGCTGAGCTTTTCATATGTTTGGTGTGTGTTCTTTTACTATCAATGTAAATGTCGAAAATTCATTAGAAATAGTTATTGCTCTTTTACATATAATGACATTTCATTTCTTTACTTTTCATTCTTCTTGTAGATTGAACTTTTGTTTTGTACTTCTGAGATTCTTATATTTAATGCACTTACATTGTGTGTAATCTATAACCAGTTTATGTTGTGTCATCCAGGAGCAAAATGAGACAATCTTAATGGATGGAGAATTTGGATTTGATACTTACCCTCTTGGATCATGTATATGAGTCTTGCCTGGGCAGGGAAGGGTGTCAGCAACACGAGTATACAACTTGTATCTTATGTAATTTCTGTCCCTCATGTAATTGGTTTCTTCATTTTAGACTAGATTTAATTTCTTTGCTAGTGAGTTTTCTTGTTCCAATTGTAAGAAGCATGTAGCAAACATGCATCTTTTCTAATTTTCTAAGGTTTTCTGTTTTACTTTCCTCTTTGGTTGGAATAAAGTTCTCAACTTTTAGATTTGCCTTTTTTCTTCTTGTTTTTTATTTTTTATTTTTTTTATTTACTTTATTTTATCTTCTTTAACATGAACTAAAGGCATGTTTTGCAACATTTTTATTGGAGATTTTTCGAACATTTTTAACCTTCAATTTAAGAAAAAGATAATAAGAAGTTTGCCCGAGGGAGTCGTTTCTTCATCCCTTAGGAACCATAGGATTATCACCTATTTCAGTTTCTATTGCCTTAAATGTTTCAGTTTCGGTTTGTCCCACCAGATTTTGGAGTGTTGGATAGTAATCTCAGCTTCGATTATTAGGATTTTGAATGGTCTTTCAGTAGGAAGTTAAAGAAATACTGGGCATGTTATTAGTTTCCCTATTTTTCTGCTCAGTTATGCAAGTTATGCTGCTATGTGTGAATGTGAGCTCTTGTCACACCTAGTCATCTCAACTTGATCATCACCAACAATTTTACTAAAACTAGCATTTGTTGCTGTTTGAAAAAAAAAAGATGTTGAGATAGTAACTTGGTCATTTCAAAGTTAAGGTCGAGTTGAAATGAGGGACAAACAAGATTGTGCTAGTGTAAACTGTTAATCTACTCAGCTCCATTTTGCCTGCCACATAGACGTGTTTCTTTTTAATTGCAGCACAGTGTAGTTGAGCCAAGGTTTTATACCATATGTATAGTGCATAATCAACACCTGCTCATGTCATTACACACACACACACATATATATATATATACTGCATAAGAAAGATACACAAAAAGTATCCTTCCGATCATTATTACTCTTTTCAATAAGCAAATAAAAAATAAATTTGAACTTGAATGGGTGAACAGAGGGCACATTGGGTGGAAATCGTTTACAAAGCACGAAAAAGATATAAAAGAATGAAAAGGGAAAGTGTTGTTGGGGGAAACAAGTATATTTACAAGTAAACAAACATTTTCTTAGAGAGTGTAGTTGATTCTTTGTCAAGTTTTAGCTAATGAAGATATTTGTGATCATGCTTCAACCCCATTGAAGAACTACTTTTCAAGCTTCATTGCTTTTTCTTGTGTCCTCTACTTACAAAAGAAAAGCATCAATGAGATCAGAGGTAACAAGTTGACACTATTCCAGTGAAACTCTGAAGTCTGTTGAAGCATTTTTAACTCAGTCAAGCTCGGTCAGCTGTGCTCTCCTCTCTGCAGCCCTCCTCCTTACAAATATCCCCCACCTTAAAGCGGCTTTGAGCTTAAGCCACCCGACAACAGCCTTTCCTGAACTCCTTCCACGCTCCTGCTCAAATGGCTGATCCACCTGGGGATCATATTGTACTCCATAACTGTAGCAAGCCTCATCGGAATGACCAAGTACCCCAGCCCCCATTCCAACTCCAATATTAAATGTCTTCAGAAGTCTCTGCATATCATCACTCTCCAGCATCTCTGAACTCCTGAGCCGGATTTCCTCAGCCACTATGTCCTCCAATCCCTGCCCACCCCTAGACCTCGACCAGTCTCCTGGAAAATATGAACACACAACTGGGGCATTTCCAGCTGACATGTAATCCATACTTCCAGGCAATGCTGTTTGTTGGTTGTTAATTGACATCAACGCGGTTTGATCAGACCTTGCAAAGGGAAACTCAATCAGCTGAGGAATTGATGGCTGGTTGTTTTCGGTTTGGAATTGGTGGCTGCATTCGGGGACTAACTGCTGCCTGTTGTGAGTGGTTTGACACAGTTGAGCCGAGGCATAGTTGTGATTGGCCACAGGTGGTGCTAAGGCTACCTTCCCTTTTCTGGTGCTGGTTTGAGAGTTTAGGACTTTGCCATCATATTCTATAACTTCATGCCAATTTTCATATGCTCTCTTCACTATGGAATCCACTGAAACCTGCAGTACAGAATCCAAATAATGAGGGGACTTTGAAAAGATAAAGGCTATTTACTCGGGATATATGCATCCAATCCACAGAAATGAGGTTCGGGCTTATTTCATTCCGGCACACCAATCATAGAAGAGATTGTTTTCCATAACACATATGTTAACTTCAATGTAGGTGTTTCTCCATGTAATATGTGATGTTCTTTCTGATCTGACCTTTGGCATGCTCGATTTATGATTCTTAGCCATTGGATATTGTTTTGATTCAATGTAGGTGTTTCTCCATGAAATCGGAAATGATTGTTATCTTTATATGTTGATTTGAAGTTCACTTTTGTAATTCTTTGAATATAGAGCTTCATGTAGATAAATGTAAATCAAGGAAATAGAGTAATTACTTGCTAAATGCATGGATGATAAATTGCAATAAGCGATTCTGAGAGTTTTAAGATCAAACCTTTTGATTGCTGTTAAGAGATTCTAGAGGCAGAAACTGCCCATCAGCAATAAGGCCCCTGAGCTCATAAATATGGTTGAAAACAACTCCAGTGCAATGATTTTTGTCAGTGTAGTAAACATAGAGTTTCCCACCCAACACACATGTCTTGGCATGCTCCACAGTGTTCTCCCACATTCTATTGGACATTCCACTACCAAGTATCTGGATTGTGAATATTAATGGTAAAGAAAATGCATCAAGAAAGATGTCAGAACAATATAAGAAAGGTACTCAATATAAACAAAAGAAACAAATAAAAGCTGATATGAAATTAAGATCCTTACACTTCGTAATTTCTGGTGATCCTTAACAAGAAGACGAAGGAAGTCTTCCACAGTTACAATATCAGCTTTAATCAGTTTCTTGTGTAGAGCACCATCCTTTGCTATTCTATCTAATCTCCAAACTTCATCGTGTAAAGCAGGTGGATAATGTTTCTTGTACACTGCAAATCATATTAAGAGCAGATTCATTAGGACATTTCTTTTTTTTTTTTTTAAGATTGTTAAGTAATGCATAATTTATCAAAAGTTTGATTGAAGCTGCTAGGAAAATGAAAACTGCTAGATGACTTACATTCTCCTCTATGATCTTTGACTGCAAAAGCGTCAGTTTTAGCCTCACGAATTCGAATTCCCTCGCAGTATCCAGGGGAAGCCTTAACACCAAGCCTGAATTTCCTGCTCCTTATCCAGCTAGAATTGTCAGTGAAAGTAAGGTCTCCTATGGTACCTACTCCTTCTTTGAGGGTCACCTGTAGATCTCCTGTAAGGAGTGGCCTTTTCCCCTCACGCTCCTTTACTTCCTGGTTTTCAAAGTGCTCCATCGTCCAATCATCTTCAGCCTCCTCATTGAAATCGCCTTCAAGCAC
The DNA here is from genome assembly GCA_002914805.1 of Parasponia andersonii. Taxonomy (NCBI): domain Eukaryota; kingdom Viridiplantae; phylum Streptophyta; class Magnoliopsida; order Rosales; family Cannabaceae; genus Trema; species Trema andersonii. Next base: position 11,812 of record JXTB01000220.1, on the reverse strand, counting down.
CACTATGTTTAGCTTTGCAGCCGATTCTGGTCCTGTTTGGACAATGCTGCCCGTGTTCAGGTCTATCAAGATGACATGAATTGCTGCTCCCTGCTCTCCCTCAACCTTTGCACCTGTGAATATATGAGGTGGCATTCTTGTTTTGAAATGAAGCTGCAAAACTTTTCCTTCTGGACCAAGTATTCTCGGTGGAGGAGACCTGCCATGATCGGAAATAAAAGAGTTCATTAACAAATGTCTTAATGATCATCACAAAGATCTCAACCATGAGTTCATGGCTGTAGCTTCTCACTGTCCAATCAATTTCATGAAAGATACAGAAGCAGATTATGGGAATCAGAGCAACAACAAAATAATGTTTCAATTTAAGTGTCAGTGCATTTTAGAATGCAAAGCCTACCAATACTTCTGGCAGAATAGAAAACTCTCCACTTCTTATTCACAAAAACAGCATTGAAAAGGTATTAACAGGTATAGCCTACATAGACTATATGGTAATGTATCTTGCTTAACGTTACTAGATACTGAAATTTTTTTTGCAAGATTCCAAAACAGACCTAACCAGTCACTTGACTCAAGTCTGATAAAATTAAATTGCGTCATAATACTGACAGAGTAAAATTGAAAAAAACAATCATAATAATTTTGAATCATGAAAATGAACTAAAAAGGCTTCTAGATATCAAAGAGGAATATACCTCCCAGCCAGCGTAGCATGACCCACTTTTGTCAGAGCACGCTCAACTTCTTCACTGACCTGTTTTTCAAGACAGTTTAAGGAGAAGAAGAGTTAGACTTGAGCATGATACTATTTTACTATAATCCTTTAAATTTACTACTAAGACAGCCATGACATTTTCAATTCATCACACATCGTAGGAGCTACTAATCAAGATTATCAGACTGCAGCATGCTACAACTAGCCTTTCTTCTGTAATTTAAAACGAATGACAATGCGACTCACAATTCTGCGGAGTAGAGGCTCCAAAGATGAGCATAGTCTTTGCAGGCTATCCACCTTCAAAGCTTCCACAATTACACTGCATATGAAATGAACTGCATAAACATTCAGGTGGACTCCAAAATTGACACCAATCCCTTGAATAGTAAAAACAGAACAAAAAAATAAAAACAACTTAAAGTGAAATATAAATGAAACCCATTACCAGATACAATTCATAGACAAAGTTAGTCCTTAAATGGACAATCAGTAGATAAGTACGATACTATAAACTTTCAATTGTAGTCACAGCTTCTTCCTTTCCAGATTTTGAAGAACCATTGGCAGATTCAAGCAGTCTTTTTCAATCTCAAGGTCTAGTAGTAAAAGATTTTATATCAAATGTAGCATTAGGTACAGTATTCCTTGAAAACCATCTATTTCTGAGCTAGCGGGTACATTTTTGTGAAGTGAATAAAAAACAACATTTCACTAATATTATAGTACCATGACGTTGGTTTATCCCACAATCTTAAATTTCCTAAGAAAACATTAGTCTCCATTCTCCAATACCATATCTAAACTCACTAGTTCTAGTAGAGGAACATTCATTTGTATTTTTACAGGATTATTAAGATAATAAAATGAAACTTAGTCTTCCAATAATGAGTAGTCAGTGGATCCAGAGCTCGGTCTTAATGCTCAAATACTTGGTCAAACTAAAAAATAAAAGAAAAAAATCTATAAAAAAAGGGCCTTATTTAAAATCAAAGAACACCCTTTCATGGGAACGAGTGAATCCATTCAAAACAAATGAAATTACTAGACAAACCTTGCCAGAGCAGGCAACTTGCGCTTCTTAGAGTCGGGTAAGTGGTCTTCTGCCTCATCCTCCACAACATCCTGTTCATGAGCTCTCTTGTCCACCCTTGTGGTCCTTGAACTTTCCATTTTGAGAAACTTAACTAAATCGAAACTTAAGTATTACCACAAATCACAAATCTAGAAAAATCCCCGGAATGTTCTAAATATCCCCTTAAAACTCTTACAGAAGCTTCAAGGAAGAACACCCCTAAGACCCAAAAGCCTAAAAGAAATCTTATGAAACTTAAGTCTCAAGAGTCAATACTCTGAACCCAAAAGACAAAAGTGCATTTTCAAGGAAAATTTGGATCTGAGTTATTGAGATGAAGATCTGTTTAAGCAGTTTTGGATAGATCTAAAGTTGATTTGTTTATGATTTTCTGACGTAGGACATGGATTTATTTAATGACATTATAATATAAATTCATGGTACAATATAATTCAACGTCACAGCTGGGTTTGGTGTGTCATGCTCGTGCATGAACGTCGAAAACCTTTTAAAACAAAACCGCGTTTTGTGCTCTCTCCACTTGATGTTTGACTCTTTTCTTTTTTCTTTATTTTTGAGAAACGCGTTAAAATTCTCTCTCTCTGTCCGTATTTTTTGTTCATTTGGTTTTGGGCCCGTTTTTTGGGGTGTGGAAAGAGGAAGTCAACGCTTGTATGGATTGTCATAAGGGCCTGAAGACAATGTCATCGAGGTGGGGTGTGTTTGGAATTTTAAGGTAGAGTAGGAAGAAAGAAAATGGAATTTTGGAACTTGATGTATGTAAGTATTTAGAATGAGCTAAAAGTTCAATCATGTGAGTTTCATGCAGTTTCTAAATAGTCTAGGTTGATAATAAGACGCTCTAACTGTCTAAAAATGTCTTATATTTGAGTTCTCTCATTGTTAGAATCAAGTTATATGTTGTTCTACTGTGTCAAAAATGCGAATTTTATTGTATTGGCCGTGTTATACGTCACTATAGTGATTGAGATGTATGTAACTCTGATGTGTTATAGATATAGCAAGTGGGCCAATAACTCAACAGACTAATTTGTCATCACCTCTCTTTTCCTTATAAAACTGTGGTTTAGTAATAGACTAATCAGCTCGGTATAGAGGCAACTGAAGTATACTTAACCAACCACGTTTTTCATAGTTGGAACAATAGATAATTTCTTTATTACGAAGATTCCAATTTTTTTTTTCTCAATTTGTTCAAAGCCGCAGTCAACTAGAAGCCAGAAAAAACAAACCAAAAAAAGATCTTAAAAACAACCGACAAAATCACACAATAAAAAATGCCAAAGGGATCAAGATAACACATTGACGAATGACCCTCTTGATGCACAAGCCATGAAGAACAAATGACCAATTGATTAGAACGTACAACCAATTGATCGGAAGATTCATCATTGTGTAAAAAGTCTTAGCTTAATGGTAACCACTACCCATTACCATAGCAAGTTATCTATTGGTTTGGAATATTGGTAAAGATCACATAATCTGATATCAACTATTACTATTTAGCAACACTAGTGGATTGAAATAGCCAACTGACCTTTATCAAAAGCGTGTCTCTGCCAAACTTCGAAGGCTTGGCAATCAAATTTGTCCAACTTGGTTAAAGTCTTCGCAGGCCAGTAGTTATTAAGTTCACAAGGAAGATGAATCACTTGTAACGAGTAGTGCGCAAAAGATAATCACATCATATCATTATAATCATATACCAGAGCTGAAAGATCCATTAGATTGCTTTTACTAAGTAAAATCCGATCATAGGTGCTATTTATGAGCAATTCACCTAAAAGTGTAGCGGGGAGAGGGATTGTGGCTTCGCAAGGTAAGATCCAAGCAATTGGCTTGGCTGCATGTATAAATATTGAACTGAAAAACTAGTGATCAAATTTGAAAGAAAGTTATTCTCCCTCCCAACCCATTTGGCGAGCTCGCCGTTCCCACGTCAAAGTCACCTTTCTCTCCTTGATGAGCAATGCTTCAGCATGCTCTCTTGCCCCCTCGCAAGTTTCTGTGGCAGCATTGCATTTTTCTGCTTCCTTTTGATACTGAGTAGCTATCCTTTTTGCTTCAGCAAATGTGACATTCATGTGCCGGTTGTGTTCCTGGGCAACAGCCTCTTGCAGCTTCAACTCCTCCGTTAGAAGGTCCACAAATTGCTTCTCCATCTCCTGCTTCAGATCTGGGTCATTACTTCCACAGTCTGCACAAGCATAATGAGGATCAAACTCATATTTTGTACATGATTCCAAAGAAACAATTGGGAAGTACATAAAAATCTAGCAGTCAAAAGCCAACGACTTCTTGTCTTTACAGTACCATAATTTGGAAACCCCACCAAAAAGGAAAAAAGTGAAATACTATCTATAAAGTCACTTTGATTTTCTATGAATCAATTTTTTTATCATTCAGATTTACAACAATGAATTAAATGACTTATTTTTTTCGGTAAGTTATTAAAAGAAATTGAGCTGGTAAGATGTACTCTACCTGAGATTGACAGATTAGCTAAACCTGCAAAGTGAAAACAACCAAAAGTGACCAATGTAAGTAGACTATTAAGAAAGAAATCTGGGATAACCAAGAGGACGCACAATTAACTAAAAATCAAATTACGTTTACCAATAATGGATATAGAACAAGAAAAGGGAAATTTACCAAATGTTACAGATTTTGCACACAATTTAAAAGCCAAAAATATATTTTTACTACTAGCCAACCGGGAATTTCTAATGCAATAAAACAAGATGATGGACCTAACATATTACAACCAGTGGAAAAGTACAATTAAGGAATAGATTACACTTGATGCAAAATAAACTTTCTAGGATAGCTTGAACAATCTTCAACAACTAAAATCCAATGAACGTATCTATGTTTGCCTGTAGAATAATCTTTCTGCTCCCTTTATAACTGAGTACACACAAATTATAAACTCATATCGAGAAACAACTTCATAATCCCGTGTATTTATACTTATGGACACAAGATCTCAACACAAATTAAAGTATTTGCATTTGAAACCATTAACAGATAGTAAGGAAACGTTTCAAGATGAGGGTCCCTAAAATCCAGAGTGGAGTTCCTCATACAAGAACTAAATTCTTCTCGATTTCATATTAACAAAACATAATTAAGCAAGAGAGAAATGCAAGTCTAATACCCAAACTCAGATTTCACTGGTATAAAATTCAGGACCAACAATTACTCAGAGAAAGAGAAAGGTCAGAAATCATCAATGAGCAATAATCAGGGTCCAAACTCCCAAATCGGCAAAAGGGTACCCTTAATTTCACTATGCTCACAATCAGATAGAATTAGAAACATTCCGCCAAAACCCCAATTGGGTTGTTCTCATTACATACATTTATACAGGAAACAACTCCGAATCCAACTGATCAAAACCTCAAATTGACGATATGGGCACCATTGATTTTCGTTCCAAAAGAACAAACAAGTAAATTCAATGCGATCTAAACCAATCCAGACCCAAAATACGAACAAAAATTCAAAAAATAAATGAGTAAGGACATATATATGTATATACCAGGAGCAATCTTGAGAAGTGACAATGGAGGAGGGCAGTCACAGACGCAAGAAGCACAAGAGTTTTTGTGATCCCCCAACCTTATACCCTTCTTGAACCTCCAATACAGAGCCGGACCGCATACGGCCAGAGCCGAGACCACCGCAAAAACCACTAAACAACACCTCAAGCAAGTCCCAGATCGCCTCGACATCTCTCTCTCTTTCTCTCTCTAGAGTGAATGAGTGTCTTACCATGTATGTGAGAAGTGAGATCCAGAAAAATGGAGTGATGGGTTTGAAATGAATCTAGCAGTGGGGTTTGGTGGGGTGTGGGCGTAAGTGTAAATATTCGTTGTGGTTTAACAGTTGTAGAACTGTGGTTGAAGGAGTAGTACTAGTACTAATGTGTCTTCACATTAATGAGCTGTAATCATCCCAAGACGAAAGGTCGCAAACGACAACTCAAAATGGGGGTATAAATCGCAATACATAACGGTGAAATTCTTTCGACTATGATTTTTTTTTTTTTCGAAAAGGACTATAATTAATAAGAAGAAAACACCGTCATATGATATATAGATATGGGCACCCAGATATTTGTTCCCAGAAAAAAAAAAAAAAAGTAGAAGAAGGGAAAAAGAAAAAACAAGTGAGATGTTGAATGCTAATATGTTGTATAATTTTAAAAAAAAAAAAAGTGATATTAGTAGAAGTAATTAGGAACAGAAGTTTTTTTGGGTTGGAAAACTAGTTGCTCAAAGTAAACATGTCGTTTTTATGTGAAAGGTTGTTGTCGTTTTACAATTTTGATAACTTATCTTTCAAGCAATTTTTGATGTATATACTCCTCTGTTTAATAGAAGAAAACTCTTTACCTCCAAAGAAAAAAAAACTGATGTATATACTCGAAAATAAGTTAATAAACTTGTTTTATTATTCATTCGTTGTGAGTCTGTCAACTAAGACAGAGCCATGAATTTAATTTAGCGGAGCAAAAATCAAATATACTTAACATTGTAGGAAAGGTTTAACTCAAAAATTGACGAGACATATTTAAAATTTTAGAAGTTTATAGAGGTAAATGCTAAATTTAGAGGAGATAAAAACTAATTTACATGCTATTTATGAAAAAAAAAAAACTTTTAGGGGGCAACTGCCCCTCTGGCTGTCAATAATAGGATGAAAAATATGCCACATGTCCTTGATTTAATAGATATACAATTTTCTGTCGATTGCTCTGGTAGAAATATATCTTTGTCCGTTCATTTCAAAATAATTTTCATGGTTTTTCTTCAGTTGTATAAATTCTCTGTCATTTTAATTCAACAACGACATATGGTTGTGGTCGTGGAAGTGCTACTGACTTCCACAACTGCGTGTTGTATGCTTTCTGTTACAATAATCGTTGTACTTCATCCTCTTAAGTTTTGTGTCGTTGCGGCGTTTTGGTTTAAAATTTGACGTCCTTTAAATCAAATTGATGATATGTCCAATTGTCGTATGTATAAAGCTAGTTAGTTCTCATTAAAACCCCAAACATACGTACGTTCACTGTCGTTTATAACTGGAACGACATATTTTATATAAAGTTACAACTTAGATTCTTCTAAATTTCAAATGAGACATAAACAAAGTGTAATTTTTCAGTTTTTGACAATATATTATAATATAAACATATCGGATCGATGTGCTGTTCATCCTTGTTTTTACTTCCCTTCTTATTAATAAAATATGGAAAAGTGATTAAAATGAAGTGAACGAAAAACATATCGAAGACGTTATGTAAGCCGGGCCTCTAACTCTTTAATATTCATTATATATTAATAAAGATGAACATAATGACATAGACTTCTCGAGGGCTTCGTTTGATGGTGCTTCTATACCTTCCCCTACTCTTTGCTAAATTGAAATTAGGCTTTTATGCTGACTTTTTTTTTTTTTTCATAGGAAAAATGGAATAACAACCACCGCACCACATGCAAAGAGCACTTAAATTTTCAATATTGAGCAATAGTCCCGATTGAAAATTTGGGGCAACCAAAAATGTTTACCTATTGTTTTTGAATGGAAGCTCAACATTCAAAATAGGATAATATTACTTTTATATCTTGTATTTTAACACTTTATTTAATTCATATATTGTGTTTTAGTTATTATTAATATTGATTATTAGATTTGAAATTTGTTATAAATTTATACTCTGATACTAATTTAGAGTAGTTAATTTATCAAGATGATTTAATAAACTTATTTTCGGATCAATTTTCATATAGTTTATTTTAAATATTTAAACGACATCTTAGAAAATTAACTACTTTAAATTAGTATTAGGGTATAAATTTATAACAAATTTCAAATTTAAAAGTCAATATTGATAATAATTAAAACACAAAATATAATTTAAACAAAATTTTAAAATACAAATTATAAAAATGATAATATTCCTTCAAAATATACATCGTCACATTTTGTCAATCAATCCGCATAGCAATACTCTATTCCAAGTAACAATGGAGCCATCAAAAATAATATGCAAAACTAGGAGCCATCAAAAATAATATGCAAAACTATGTTTAGCAAATATGACGTGTCTTCTCCTCAAGGCTCAAAGATGCGCAATTAGTAAGTAATATGTCACTTCATTTGATAAATTAGCAAGATTTTGTACACCAACTACCTCAAGTATTTTCCTTTGCCTGATGTTTGTAACTTTGTTTACTCACTTCCTGTTTGTTGGTTCATTACTGAGCATTGAAATGAATACCAGAAGGCTACGAAGAGAGTTTTAGCGAGTGAAAATGAGTGCATTATGTCTAATGTATCTTCATTATTTATTTATGTGGATATATGATATGACTCACGTGAGTCTTATTTTAATATATGAATAAGATACATCAGCCTATTTAAACACAATTTATGCATTTTGTTGATTATTACCCTTGCCAATAAAGTTGTAGCTTGTATCCAAATATTTCTTTTTCTTTTACAAAAATTCTAAATTTTTTAGCTATTCATAACGTTTCTATTGGTTGTTAAAGGTTGTTTAGCTTCAAGGGAAGTGTAAAACAATACCACTCGTAATTAAACAGTCTAAAGCCTATTGATTTATTGGTTTTTGTTCGTTTGAGTGTTAACCATTTAAAATTTTTTTTTTTTCCTTAAAGCTCCAATGTTGTTCTTAAGCTCTCAATTAATATTCCCAAAAGAAAAGCAGGAAAAATGAGGAAGGATATAAAACCATTTCTTAGCAGGGACCACATTTACCGTCATATCCCTGCAACGTTCCACAATTCCAATACTGCTCTCCCCTGATCCCTTTAAGCATCTCCAAGACCGATTACAACCATGAGGGTAAATAAGGAAATAAATGCAAAAGTTAAGACACTATAAAACGAGATCGAAGAGGCAGCCATAGATTCAGGGAGAGGGGCTGACTAGAGATTAAATCAAGAATGAGGTTTTGCTCTCAGATAGAGAAAGATCAATGGTATGTCGGGTCGGGTCGGGTCGTTTTACCCAAAAAAGAAATGGCTGCCCTTACTGCTTGCTTCTTCTCTCTCTGAACGTCTGTAGAACCTATGATTTCGTAATCATCCCCTCACTCTCTCTCTCGGCAAAAATAAATAAATAAATAAAATAAAATAAAACTCTCTCTCTTTCCCTCTTTATTTTTGCGTGTATTTTAACCCTATAAGGGGCTGTTTGGTATGTGGAGTTCCAAGTTTTCAGATAAAGGAGAAATTCTATGAAACTAATACTTTCCTTTGCAACTGCTATCTATGAAATTATCACTATTCTGAGGCGGTGATGATATTTCTATCCCCCCAAAAAAATTTCAGGGAATCAGGAAGGCGGATCCGTTGGCCTGGCGGGTCGTCCCGGTTTCACCGCTGGTAAAATGACGCTTCTGTCCTTTTCACGCGGTGGCCGTCCGTCGCAGTCATTGGCAGCCGTGTGTTCCCTCTCTCTTTGCGAAAATGATCCGATCTGAGCCTCGATACTCTCTACGAATAAAAGGTATAAAAGTGATATTATCGCTTATTTCACGATTCCTATGCTAACCTCCCCTGATCACTTACACATGTCCGAGACAAAATACAACCCTGAGGGCAAAGAGGGAAATTAAATGCAAAAGTTAGGCACTATATTACGAGCTCAAAGTGTCGGCCATGGATTCACAGAGAGAAGCTCATTAGTTTGAGCAGAGGAGAAATTTTATTAAGTGTGAGGTTTTGCTCTTGGAGAGAGAAACATAGAGCAATGGTGGATTGGTTCGGGGCGTTTTTGTGCCAAAAAAGAAAAAAATGGCTGCCCATTTACATGCTCCTTTCTCTCTCTACGTTTGTAGAACCGATGATTTCATAGTTGTCCTCTCTCTGAAGGGAAATTTGGGTGGGTGTCCGTTTTGGATACTTGATTTTACCGAAATCGGTCATTCTGCTAAGAACCCCTGTTATTAGTCTCAGTCTCTCTCTCTCTCTCTCTCTCTCTTTATGTACATTTGTGTGTATATATATATGGATCATTATCCAGCAGGTATTTGGTTTTCTTTACCTATCTATAGGTAATGCTCTTAAATTCTCTTTCCTTCATGCCAAACATAGCCTTAATCGAAAACCCTTATTATGAGGCGGTGATGCTGTAAAAATCAGTCATCGGGAAGACAGGTTCCGGTTGCCTGGCGGGTCGACCCGGTTAATCCGCTGTACGAAATGACGATTCTGTCCTTTTCGTCGCGGTGGCCGTCGATCGCAGCCACTGGTAACTGCCTGTTCTCATCTGTATTGAAAAAAAAAAAAAAAAAATTCATGTCTGAGTCTCGATCGACCTTCCTAACCCTTTTTTTTTTTTTTTATTCGGGTTAATGGCACAAATGGTCCTGAACTATCCAACTTGTGGCAATTCGGTCCTCAAAGTTCTAATTGTGGCAATTTGAATACCCAATTTTTACCAAATTGGGGCATTTTGCTACTCTTTCCTTCGTACCAAACATGGCCCTAATCGAAAACCCTGTTACGAGGCGGTGATTTATTTCCAGCCGTAAAATTCAGGCATCGGGAGGAAGGATCCGGTTGCCTGGCGGATCGACCCGGTTAATCCGCTGGAGAAAAATGACGAGTCTGTCCATTTTCACGCGGTGGCCGTCGATCGCAGCCATTGGTAGCTGCATGTCCTCACCCTCTTTGCCTGAAAAAAAAACTCTGAGCCTCGGTCGACCCTCCTAACCCTTTATTTTGTCAGAACGTTTTCTTTTATGTATTTAATTTTCTGGGGGTGTTATTTTTGGGAATTTACATTTTTTTTGGTGGTTTATGTATTACTTTTTTAATTTTTATTTATTTATATTTTGGGTGTTACTTTTTGGAATTTACATTTTTTTAGTGATTTATTATTAATTTGTGTGATGCATTAATGAATTTCTCACAACCCGGTGGGTTTAGTCGTGTGGACTCCATTTTCGGAGAAGTGTGCAGCTGTCAACCCAGAGAGATAAACGACAATGTGTTGAAAAAATGACAATGCACACATGAATTAACAATACGGTAGTGCAAAAAACAGCTATTAGGAACACTGATAAGTCTGGAATGCACCTAGAAACGTCAGAGGCTTAAAATTGACTAAGAAAACAGCACAATGCCAAAACGACAACGGAAATAAAAACGACATTATTAGTATAAAGGACAATATATTAGAAACGAAGGACAAAGTAAAGCTATTGACGCAAAAGTTGGATGAAAACTAGACTGTATTAGAAAATGATAGTGCTGGGAACCACCTCAACTATAATTAACTAATTTTTACCCGCATCAAGTGTCATGCATTTTATATAAATTCAACTGTAAATCTCAGCATTTATTGCTATCTCTATTCAATTTATCTATTCAATTTAGTGAATTATGTATAGATTGAATAACATATACCAATTATGCTCACATTAGATGGTGTTAAAATGTGAGATATTAGACTGTATTAAAATGTGAGATATATATATATATATATATTTTTAAAAAAGTGGAGTTTACTATCGATCACTATTTACTACAAATTTAAAGGAAATTAATACACATATACTCTATCAAAGTTTGAACTCCTGATCTTCCCAATCTCATACACACATCTTTCAAGTTTTGGATCAACTGAATTAGTATCAGTTGGCATTAAAATGTGAGATATAAGGTGAAATATTTTGTATTATTATTATTATTATTATTATTGAGGGAAACTTAGTATTATTCTTTAAAATGGCAAAAATTAACAAATATTTTAAACAGAGCATAAGGGTTCCTAGTATTCACCCGTAAAGATTCAGCCTAGGTAGGATATTATAAGCTCTTTCAAATAGCCAGGGTTTCTCTGATAGCACACCATGGCTCTGACGAGATTTATGGCTTCTCTAGAGCTTAACATATACTACTTAAACTTCCTGAACACAAGTGCATACTAGTATTTGATGAGCCTTAGGAACATTTCTGTGA